>ARYC01006609.1:0-21751 GCA_000711775.1 Oxytricha trifallax
AATCCTTATCTTTGCTTCAGCAATCATAGCAGCAACTTCCGAGGTACTTAGCTGAATCACTGTAAGGTTGACGAAAAGATATGCTTTTCCATAGTCATTTGGTCCATCTAGTTATTAAGCATGTACTGTATAAGCCCCCACCTCTTATCTCGACCTCGTTCATTGAATGAGTGATTTACATATAGCCATCAGCTTTCTAGTATGGTTGTCTAAAGAGGCCTTCTCGCCTCCTTGGTAGGCGTTTACATTGCGAAGCTTAGCTTACTCTTGCTCAAGTTACACACTAGGACCTTTTAAATGGCATCCAGAAAATCAGAGATAGACTAAAAGTTGAAGAGTGTGCGCATTATCTGCTTAATGATCTAGATGGTGTGGAATATGTGAAATGTTGTCAAATATGTAGGTCAGTTTGGGGCCCAGCTCAGACCAGCTCATCCTTTGCTCTTGGCGCGGGTGGTCATCTACCCATGGCAGCAGTACGGAGGGCGACAGCGGCACCGTTTGGAGTGGGGGGGCGGTATACAAAAATGTCGGGCAGCAAACATTGGTAAGGTTAAGCCATGGCGTGTTAGCGGGGAGGATGTTAGAAATAAAATTTAACTCAGATTAATTTATACTAATAATGACACTAATAGCTATTAAATTTGGTAGCTTGTTGATTCTGTAATGTAGTCCTATATATATATATTAAGTCTTAATGATAAAATAGAAAGGTACCAAATATTAATAATAATATTGATCTCATTTAAATTTAAATTTACTTTTAACAACCACCTTATTCGAATTCAAATTTATCTTTTAAAAGATATTTAATAAATAAATCTGAAATATCTTCTAGATCTTATCATAAATTTTCTATTAAAAGTTGAAAGTTTAGACTAACGTAATTATGCTAAAACCTGATATCTCAATCATTAATACTTAACAGTCATTTAAGATTTGCCTTTATAACTTTCATGCATTGAGTATAATAAGCTAAGAGAGTAAAAATTTAAAGTATCCAGAACATAAAGAGGAAATCGAACTGTAGAAGAGCTTTCATTTCATTTTTAATAAAAAACAGTATTTAATTGGTAAGAGAAGAAAACCTTAATATTTGCAATAAATTTTAACATTAATTGCATTTTGGCAAGATATTGTTTATATAAACAAATTTGGCAGTAATTTTGGTGTTTATCAAAACGATTTAACTACTTTTTGAAGTTTCTTGAAAGATTAAAATTCATCTGAACAACTTCTCAACCCAAAGATATTTCTTAAATGTGGTCTTTGTTCACGAATACGCCATTATCTGTCATGGACGTCTGGAGTGACTCAATACTGCCAATTAAAGTGCTTAGATATCTCTTAGAGAAAATGGAAACATTTTTCCCTCCTTGCTAAATGTAATTTTATCATTGGATTCATAGGGAAATAGAATTCAGATTTGAAAAATATTAAGCCTTTCAAAAGTTAGCTTTGGCTAGAGAAGGTAGCAAGAAATTGCTTCTATTATTCTATTTGAATATTTGTTTGATCAACGCAGCTGGTTAACTGAGGTGGGAGAGGGCAAATGTGGGTAGCAGCATAATGATAGGGTGATAATATTATTTTAAAGGAACCAACAATATTTCCAATTAGAGACTTTGTTTCTATGAGAAAATAAGCACTCGTTATTCTGATAATTATAATTAGTTTAGGTATTTTTTATACTGCTATTGGTTTGATGATGTTGTTTTTGGTATTGCTGCTAATTATTTTGAAATTGTTTCAATTGTCGTTTACTTTGTTATTAATATTGCCTTTGATGAAACATATTTTTCTTTGTATTGTTTATTAAATTATATAAATAGAAGTTTTGCTTAATATAATTCCTTTGTGATTATTCAATTATTATTGAAATATTTTGTATATTATTATATCTTATTAAATATATAATTTATTTTACATTGAATCCCATAAAGATACTTTTAGACATAGACACATTAATTTTTAAATTCTTTCTCTCTTTTAGTTCTTTGACATGCAGACATCTTGTCTGAGTAGCTCCTTGAAACCTACTCTGCATAATCACGGGCAGACATATTAAATTTTGAACTTACTATATCTTACATTTAAATCCTATGCACACACTTTACTTCCCCTGACAGATGTGGTCTTCACTTGTGCACATAGTACTGATTGAATGAGAAAATCATTGTCTCTTTATTCATATGGTCACTCCTACCATCATGAAAAAGGCGTCCATCGCAGTTTATAAAATTATATAATCAAATCAGATATTCAGAAAGCAGAAATTAGAATGAAAATATCACCACTTATCGGTTGTTATTTTTATCTGAAATTTTTAAGTTTAATAAATGAGCGGGATGTTTAATTAGTCACATGTTTTAAAATAAAAATGACTAGAAAACTAATGATTTAGCTCTAGTCTTCATCAATGTTAATAGATTTTTGTATTTTTTGGATACTTTTAATCAAATGTGCCAAAATTGATAATTTCTATTTTCAATTGTCATTATAGAAAGAAATTCACTAGCTTTCAGGTATTTATACTCATCTTAAATAAATAGAGACTTCCAATATATTCTAGACAAGTCAGATTGACTTTTAAAATTCTACATCTGATTTAACAAATAATGCTGTAATTAAACAAATCAATTAATCAATCAATAAACTATTAACTCATTTTTGCTATTAAATTTTATCAATTTATGATACCTGAATTATTAGAATCTAACCTGAATGCAACTTTGTATAATTAAGGAAAAAGTCTGTTTTTAGTATTTTTATTTTTTTAGTTTTATCAGTTATCTCTTATTACCTACCTGTAGGACATATCATAAGCATTTATTGTGATGGTAATGAATTTAATATTTCTTGGATATGATATAAATAAGTGATTAACTTAAGGTTTAATTATAGCAAAATTAACTATATATTAATTAAATATATATTTAATTAATATAAATATTATTAATTTTTCATTATTAGATAAAAGATTATTTAATTTTATTACTCTATGTAATGTACTTTAATGTAACTGCTATATAGAACTGTAATTGCTCTTAATCAAGTATTTCTCTACTGATAGCTTAAGAGCTCGATTTCATTTAAACTAATGGAATTCCCTTCCACTCTCATGCTTCAGAGATCCTCCATGAATTTTTATCAAAGGGAGTCGAAGTTTATACTTGCTTGGGCAGTTGTAGACTTACGGCTACTATTACTAGTGCAGCTATTTTCCATGTATTTTCAAATTAGTCTTTAAGGATTCTTTCTCTCCGATTCCCTATAATTCAATCTCTCCATGTAAAACCAATTAATTCAACTATAAAGCCTAAAATACTCATGCTAGCTTTAAAAACAGACAATCATTGGGGTTGCAAAAATTGGCCATTATATTATTGGTCCATTCAAAAATGATGGAAGTTTGTGACAGCCAAGTGATATAAACGTTTGCAAAGGAGCCAAATCGATGGGCAAAGTGTCTTTGTTTAAACATTATTTCATCCTTATGAAGTAGGCTGCTGGGGACCCTTCTACTACCTAGCTTTGATGGCGGCGGCTGATGCACTCGGGATGTCTAGAGGTGCTCTTCTACTTCTCATCAATGGGATTTTTTAGGCCTAGGTAATAGGGCTTTGCCTTTGACAGTTAGGAATAAAATTTAACTCAGATTTATCAAACTTGCTAAGTTTTTAACGTAGGTCTATATTTATATTATGTACTATATGATTAAATATAAAGCTCCAAATATTGATATTGATAAAAAATCAAAATAATAAAAAATTATTTAAATGTAAAATTTAAAATTTAAAAACGGCATTAAAAAATAATAAAGTATATAAAATTAAATCTAAGATGTAAAAAATGAAATTATAAAGAGCTTTTTATGGATGTTTATATTTAGCATTTATCAGGATATTTAGTTCTGCACTATTAGATTTTATTTATTTATACATTTTTTAAACCAATTATACTTCTGAGTAGAGCCCTATAGATTATTTATTCTCTGATAAAATATGTACATTTCATAATTTTATAAAGTTTCTGTGATATTTATAGTATTAGCACCCGCACTTATGATAACTTCAATTCTAAATGATTTAAAACTTTAGATTTTTACATAAAGCAGTTTAATTATAATGGGAAATATATGTATATACGTGTTAAAAGATCTATCAAGCAAGTTCTTACTTTAGTATTTATGATAATGTCTGATTTAAATTTAATTTCTAAAATCACCTTATTTAAATTCAAATTTATTTTAAGAATATTGATATTAAAATAGAAATTGATTATTAGATGCCAATAATTGCTTACTTTAAGTATAATTTAATGAATTTTAGACATCATTTTATCATTTTTTTCAACATCAAGATTTGAAACAAGTTTCAATTTAATTTATCCAACTACTGGTTCAACTAACACTTAATCTACAACAACAATGACTTTGAATTCTCAATACAAAACTAAATAAAGTCATAAAAAAACCTAGCTGGCTGACTTAGCTATAAATAGAGATCAGAGTTCTTTTGGAGATTATTATTAAAAATGTTGTGATATAGCTTATAGCAAGAGGATTATATTAGCCTTATTTATCAATATTTTAAAGAATGATAAGTATTGATAGATAGCAAAAATTTCGAACAAGTTTGGAGGAATATTAATAAATATAGTATACTTATCAAAATATTGTTATTGATATTTTGATTTTTGAGTTTAGTTACTTAGCTAAAGTGGTTATCATAATTATCGGAATATATGACTTGTTAATAAGATGTTTATAGTTATAATAGCGAAATTTTCATTTTAGCTCCTTTATTTAGTTCATTGCTTTCATTCCTAGTGAAATCTAATAAATTTAAAACTTGCATTTATTCATGACAATTATTAAGAAAATTTGAAGGAATGTGATATAAATCTGCAGTTATCATCAAAATTTGGATAAAACTTTCATCAAAATGTTATTAATAATCAATACTCTCGCATTAAAAATGGCGGTATCAACTACATAATTAATTTATCCAAAATTTTTCATGAAAGATATCATTCTTAATATCGTTTAGTTATCAAACCCCACGAGTCTTTCTATGAGGGAATGTTAGAGTTAATAATTAATCATTCAATTAAAAGTAAAATCTTTGGTTATAAGAAACTTTAATTAATTTTAAATAGTAAAATATTATCTATATTCATTTATTATGCAATTTTCAAATAATATAGGATCAAATTTATGACTAAATATGACAAGCTATTTAAAAATATACTGATAATACGCATATGGATAGATATCCCTAATTACTTTGAAATTGAGGGTATGGATTAGTAAATTCTTATCACATCTATGCATCTTTGTCTTAAAATTTGGCTATAAATAAAAACAAGGAAAGAGTGATTGTTCTACTGGTTCTGCAGCTATTCTTCGAGGTGACTTGGCTTAAAAACGTGTTAATGGAGATCAGAATCAGTGATATGAAAATCAGACCCTAAATTTTTTTATAAAAAAAATTGCTTTAAAATTTTCATCATAATTGCTTTGAATATTGTATTTCAATAAGGGATGTGTAACAATTTTTATTGCAAAGTTTGTCTATTTTCAATGACACGAGGCTTCTACTTTTCTTGCTTTAGATTATAATGAATTCTTGGAGTGGGGTGAATCATGCAGAATTTCGTTAAAAAAAGTAAACTTCATTATTCAACTATTAATTCATTCACACTTTGCATCTCTCTTAATAAATAATTATTTTTCAAACAGTTAATTAAAATAATTATAATTATTGAAAAAAATAAAAAAGATGATATATTCATTTTAATGTAAAATAAATAATGGTCCTTTATTATTTAAAAAGTTTCTTCTTCAGATAAATAAATTATAATGATAAACATAGAACTATTTATTGATGTTCATATTACCCATAACTATAAAATTTTTCTGTATTTTCTTCATTATTTTGGCTATTTTAATCCTAATCTTTTAAACTTCAATAAAAACATGCAATTAAATTTGATGCGTTAGAAACCTGGACATTGAAAATTTTCGCATGTGCTAGCATTTATTGAGTAAAACTAAAAAGTCAATAAAATTTGAATTCTACAAGCAATAATCACTGATTGTAGTTGAACCACAATACTTTATAAACATAGTAGAAGTGATCTTGTTGAAAATATTCTTATATTAAAAATATAAAACTCATTTTATAATTATTATTTGAATAAATATTCTTGAACAAAACCAAATTTTTAATTTCAAAAATTTGGGATTAATAAATTCGAGTTGTTTTTTCTTTTTTCACTTAACTTTCAATCGTTTTTACATTAAAATAAAATATAGCTCTAATTTGGATTGGAGAAAATTTAAAACTAAAAAATTAGGTATATTAATAAAAACTACAATAACCTCAATACTAACTTAGAAATATTATGGTATTTGGAATTGGCATTATTATTATAGAAAAGTAAGTTGTAACTGAAGTAGAAATTATAAAAAAGTAACATTTACATTAGTTTGAATAGTTATTAAACTGAAGGGGGAAAAAGCTTCTCTACCTTATCTAACCAGATCTCTCTTTTAACCAACTAGCAATTAATCAAATCTGATTTCGATTTCGCTGATATAATAGCTCTATCAGAGTTTAGCGATGGAAGGATGTTTCTAAAATGCAGGTTCAAATTCTTAAGTTGAACTCAGAAAGTGAGCAAGTGGTGTCCTCTGACTCGCATCTTCATTATATGATTTTCAAATAGTTCCCCAAGTATATCTCAAACATATACTCAAAATCTTTTTGAGATTTGTCAAAGTGGTTTAAATGACAAAGTAGCCAATTTTTTGGGGTTATTTTTTAAAAATAAATCTAATGAAAGTAGCACTTACACATTTGAATCCTTATCTTCTGAACTAATTATTTTAAATAAAATTAAGAATTCCCATTAATTGATGGGTGATTAGCCATGAACCGAAGACAAAGTCTCTAGCACCTCCAATTCTCAGTTTCATTCATTCCGAATATCTATGGCCTTTGTTCTTATGAAGAATTGCCTAAATCGATCAAACAAAATCTTAATTGGGATAATTATCCTCTCACTAACTATATTCTTGTGTCAAGGGGTCATGCATAAGTGTTCCATTCATTTAGAATTTTCAAAAGTTTTCAAATCGTAATATTGTTTGCTAAATTTTTAGACCTTTTTGTATTTTATGCAAATTTTTAATAGAAAAAATGTAATGAATTGCATATTCATTGCAATAATTTAAATTTTCTTTAATTTAAACAAAACATTTATAACCACTTTTTATTTGAAAAGCAATATCAAGTGATATATTTATTAATCATGTCAATGTCATCTCATACAATAATTATCTATTGCTCTTTTCCCATTCTTATCATGATATTCGCCATCACTTTATTCTGGTTGCTCCTAATCATACTTCCCAATTTTAGCTACCAAACTTATATGATTCAGCATCTTTTTTATGTAATCGTTCTCTAAATGATATAAATTTAATTGAAAAAATAATATAGATTAATATAACGAAGAAAATCAGTTATTTAATCAAATATTGCTTGCTATAGTTGTAATTCTTACAAAATTAATTTTCTTATTTTATTTTAACATTTATCATTTTAACATGTAAATTCAATACTTAATTTTGTTCTTATTTGTTTATTTGTATATCAAAGAATAAACTTATGAATTTATGTGTTTCTATAAACAAATAATTCTACTTTCTTCATTCACTCCACACTCAGATGTCATTAATCATTTTCTTATGACATTTATTTATTATCCTCGATCTAAGGAAGTTAATTTCAATGTATGTATTTAAAAAGCTTCCACAGTTATCATCCTTTTAAGAGATGCCTTCTGGTAGTAAAAAATATTTTCGTAAAGGTTTATGCTCTCAGCAATATCATTAAGTTTAGTATGTTTCATAATAAGTTTACAAGTTAATGCAATACTCAAAGTGGATTTATATTTTTCAAGTCTTGCTTGTTTTAACCATACTTTAATTAAATAGAGTCAACTTGAAATCAATATTCAAAAACAAAAGAGATAAAAGAGAATTCTATTAAAATTTAGAACCTTTTTTTTAAGGCTTATACTTGTCTTTTCTCTATAAATACTGACTCAAGATTCAAAAAATGCACTCTTTAAATCCTTTAAGACTTTGATTTTAATACTTTTTTAACTAAAGCTGTGCAAAAATAAAAAAGTGAAGGAGCATTGTAGTGCTCGAGCTGAAAGAACCAAAAATATTTGATCCTTGTGAATTCATCATGATGATTGGAGAGAGAACCAGTAAAATTAATGCAAATACTTGTCTGAACTTGATGGTGTTATTTTTGGGTTTGTCTTTTGTTCTTAGGATGAAGATGTTTGAAATAAATCATATGGAGTATCTGTGTATCATTTTAAATATATACTAGATTACTAGAATTATTTCTACTGAAATGTCCATTTATATGAGTTGAATGATCTAAATCTTAGTCTTAGAGATTTGAAAAATCAAAGTTTTATTCTCAATCTCTGTCCTTTAGAAATGGTAGTTATAATTTTATACCGTGCTATAAAGTTATAAAGTGTAAAGGACTATAGTTCATGGTTTCTTTGAATTATTCGTAATCAGTGAGATCTGCTGGTTCAATCTCGTAGGATTTAATTTTTTTAAGCTGTTTTAAACAAAAAATGGGATAGGAGTGAGTAAGTCTAAATCCATGTATGAGGAGTAATTTATAAAACATTTAAATAACTATATAAAATTAAATTTATGCGAATAAAATAAAAAGAAAAGCAAAAAAAGCTCTTAAGACATAGTTTATTTTAAATAAATTAATGTATATTAAGTTAAAATTAAACTAAATCAAAATCTTAATCTATTTATTGACCCAAACAAAATGGCCAAGATAAAAGTTTATATTAAAAATGCAAAAACATTAGATTGAAATTTTGTGAGTTTCTATTCTCTTTAGATACACTTAGTAACTGGAATCGTCTCTTCAAGATTTAAATGATAAAGCACGTTTCTCTAAAATTTATACTTCAAGAGATCGATAGACTTATATTTTAGTAAATATCACGCTTAAATATATATCCTAAGAAAATATTTCTAGGATGAGAGGATTTAAAGAAAATTTGCTAATCCAATTTATTTTATTGAGATTTTGATTAATAATCTGCTTTTCTTAACTATAATAGTATTTTATTAATGATAATTTTAAGAATGTAAACATATCAAGATTAAACTATATATTATGCGATCATAACTTTTTAAGTCTTGCTCGAGTTCTCTTTAAAATCCCTCTCTCATTTATCGCTTACTATGATCTATCCAAACTATATTGCTTTTGTTTAGCTTGATCATTAGACCTCCATCAATCTATTCCTTATCCCCACATTGCTCGATTCTCTGTTTATTGAAGAGAGATTTTATTCTAATTATCAATGGATATTAGAACTTTAACTATAAATATATCATATTTACTTTATCTCTCTATTTAATTAATAATAAGCTTATAGTATATATTTTAATATACAAACTCATAATAAACGCTTACTGTTTATCAATTATTTTAATAAGCTATGCTAATTAAAGCTATCCTCCTATTCATAATAAATAATTTTGAATATTATAGTTTAAAGATACAAATTATCAAAAGATTGCATGTTATTAATAATGGCAGTGTAAATATGAAAAATTCGGTTTTTTTATCTTGATTTTGGAAAATTTTTCATGAATTCATAAGCAAATTTGCGATTTCACAAAGTGGATAAATATGTTTAAAATTTGTTTTAAAAATGTTATTACATAAACTAATTTTTAACACTGATGTTTAAAGACTCGCGACACTGAAAAATATGAATAAATATAATAATTAAATAAGGTCAAAAGTATTTCAAAATAATTATGATAATATAATAGTAATATTAAAGAGCGCTAGACCATATGATTGTATTATCATTAATGTTAAGTATCAAGTCCTTTCGTATTCAGTCTCTTTTCTTCATTGCTTTCATCTTCTTTTTTTTCTTTGCATTCTTTTTCTGTTGTTTAGCTTTTTTTCTCTTTTGTTTGAATTATATTTCTTACCAGACAATGTCGTCTCTCATTCTTTTCTAGTCATCTCTATAAGCTAATTCTTTTAGATGCTGAATTAGAGAACGCTTGTATGTATATTTAATTTTTAATTGGTAGAAATCTAGTCATAATGTCACTCTCGTAGTCAAACAATATGATTGGTCTGGAATTCATTAATTGGTTCTTGAGAGTTATTATTAAGAAGGCTTAATCTTTCCAGTCGCAATATCGCAGCTTTTATTATTTGGTTGTATTCTGGGACTTAGCTTTCATAGTATGGTAGGTGAAGTTTGGTAAAGATCGGACTATTTTCATATGATAGGTGTTGATTATAAGCAAGGACGGAATGTCTGATTATGCTGAATAGGTCTGTGAAGACGACTTTAACCTTGAGATTGAGCACTGATTATCTTTTCTCAAACATGTGTTATCATTCATCAATTTAACTTTGTTACCTTGAAGTGTATTTCCAACGTAGTGGCTTATTGTGACAAAACGTCCATTTTCTTTTCATCCTACAACATATTATTTTCAATAATTAGGACTGGATATTACTACTAAATAGTAAGTCTTTAATTTTTTATTAAATAAGAGTTAAGAATTTAATTTCTGGTCCGGTTAGATTGATAGACAACCGATATGTGAAGCTCAGTGACTTGATTGAGTCAAAATGATTATCGCTCTACAATGACTCTTTTACGTATCGAGTAGAGTCTTCATAGGATATTTAGAGTGCGCAGTAATTGCCTTGCCTCTCATTTTAATAATTGTCTACAATGTCAAATACGACATCTCTATCTCGATCTTCTTAGAGAACATTTTAAAGGATGAGTGAAATTACCTTTGATGGTTCCATTTAGAATCAGTAAAATGGACAGGAGGTGAGAAGATATTGTCCTAGATGACCAATTTGATGATTTAGACAATCAAGTAATTAGTGATTGTGGGATTTTTTGGTTTTTTAATGAGCTTGTTATTTAGCTGCAATGAGTAGCTTAGCTAGTGGTAGACTTCAAGCAAATTTCTTGATATATAGTTTCCCTCAGAAGTTTTGATACTAGGAGAGATATTTGTTATCTGTGGGAGAAAGAGTCGATAATTCAGTATTAAATTATGTTTTTTACAACTTATAGTAGTTTTTCATCTTTTATTTATCCCATTCTTCTCTGTTTATAATATCAAATTGTACTTGCTCTTCGATTTGAGTTAAGTTGTAGTTCCTCGCACTTTATTATTTGTGTTCTTTCTAGTGTGAGTTAAGATAGGGCATTTCGCTCTTATATCTTTATTTTTATGATTAAAATTATATTATATTGGTAATTAAATCTATTTATAAAATATTAAATTAGAAAGTTAAAGTTGGGTGTATCAGCTAAAATATATTGCTCTTATTTATTATCAACATATTTAATCCAATCTATATTTTTCATTTGCTATTTCAAATATCCTCTTATAAAAGATATAATAATGCATATTAAATTAAATGAACTTGCTTTGATAAATGTAAGCTCTATCTGAAATTTAGCGAGAAATATAGATCGAATGAAATATAAATTAATATAATTATAGAGGTTCTTAAATTAATAACAATGATTTTGATAATATCCCAACCAGTTCATAATTACAATTTATCTTTATCTGATGCTCTTGTATACGAGAAGCCATCAATTTTTTAAAAATATCAGCAAGAAGTAAGGGAGTTAAAAAGCCGTATCAATAAACATAGAAATAGAATTATAATCAGCTTTGCTTCCTAATGAGAGTTTACAATACAGCAGAATTAAATTGAAAAATGAAAGAGATTAATTTCAAGATTTCTAGATATTAATTTTATTGGGAAATAGAAGCAAGAAGTATGAATTTATGACTACTACTACTGTATTATTTATTTACATTTAACCACTCTGTAAAAAATAATGAAACCAGTTATTACATTTTTATAGAAGACTCATCTCATCTAAAAGCAAGCATTATTATATTTGATTCCTGGTATTAAAAATGTAAATTATTTGAAGAACAAAATTGTCTAATATCAATTTTTCTATTTTACAATGTTCTTACTTATTTAAAATTGCTTCTCTACAGTAAATATTTGTTTTGGATAGCATAAGTTGATTGTGCATTTTTATAATTAACATTTCGCATTTATTAATATCTTATAGTTCTGTTATGATAAAATCTAAAATTCTAGTGATGATTTTTCTAAATATTTCTTAACTGTTCTTAAGCCATTAATTAAAAAAAAAGATATTTTAGTCATTTTTTCCCTTATAACTACAAATATAAAATTGAGGATTATAAAAATCTGAGTAAGATTAATGAAAATGCCTTTATGGTGATGAGGGTAGAGTAGTTTCATATACACATTGAGTGTAATTTACAAAACGCATCTTAAAAATATTATTTTATAGACATCAAATCAGATAATCGAAGTAAAAGACTTTGGCAGATATTTTAAATGTGGAGATCAAAGGAACTGTAGAAGTGGCTCCAGTATGATGACAAAGAAAATATGAAGATTATTGCAAAGATGATAAAATTGTATGATTAATTCTATTTCAACACTACTTTTATAGTATTCTTAATACCTTAATCAAATTTATCAGATAATTTTTTCTTCTTTTTATTTATTTAATCTAAAGCAGAGAAAATTTGAATTGATCACTTTATTTATAATTTCTCAGTTAATAATTTCAATTTTTATTATCTGAATATTGATTTATCCAAATGTATGATAATATTCAAACCTAAGAAACTAGAATTCATAAAGACTGCAAAAGCAGGAGTTAAATTATTAATAAGTTTTAAAATTCAATTTCCGTGTTGTATGTCCACAATAATCTTTTTAAAACTTTAAACTAACATATGAGAGCAAATTGTAACTTCCTTAAATTTGAGGATTTTAGGAATAATTGTGACTATATTGGCATCAAAATATGATTAAAGTTTCAATAACATAAAAATAATAATCATAATGATTCTATTGGAAATCGAGAATCACATAGTAAATATTAAAGGATCGATTAACCTATTATGCTGTTCCTGTCTTCATATGATTTTGATTGGTAGTGCATTTCAACTTTCTTATTAGTTGCTTTAGTTAATCTTCAGTCTCATTCGTTCCCTTAAATATCTCTCTTATGATGATTCGATTCTTTTAAAGCTACTAATCCTCCTTGAATTTTGCTGTTTTATAATGAATTTTGTTGAAAATAGTGACATTTAGATAAGTTTCAGTGCCTCGCGCTAAGCAACTTAGCTTTTGAATATAGTAACAATAATTTAGACAGAGCCTGATATTATCAAATTGACATATATGGTGCAAAATATGGATTTAAACTTATTCATTTAAATTAAAAGTCTTTTTTAGAGAATGATTTGAATCTACTTAAAAAGATAGAATTAATTATTTTTCTTAAATACTTTTCCATACCTAAGAGTATTTTTTTGTGACTTGAGTTATTCTATTCAAAGAAAGCCCTACATCTTCGAAATTTCTTTTTAGATTTATTTAATTTTAGAGGAATACTATTCCAAGTATGATTCTACATTCCGAAGTGGATCTCTCTCTCAAAGTAAATTCAAGGAGAGATTGTTCATCTTTAAACAATTAGTCCCTTATTTTTTATGATGCCTCTTGAATATGCAATACTCATTAATTTAGATAAAATTTTAATAATTGACACTTATGATTAATCAGACTAAGTATTAAATATATCTTAATACTACAGTGAATAAATTTTTCGTCAGAAAAGCTTAGGAATCTATCATTCTCATTTTAATTTGAGCTCCATTCCGATATTTTCAACTGAGATTTATGACTAGAGACTCTTTACAAGAATTTTGATTAATCAGATTTAATACTGGAGTGAAAATCACTCTCAATAGATTCCATTTCCCACTATGAAGAAGATAAGGAAGAGAATTATTTTACAAAATATTAATTATTGGAATGTTAGAATCTCTCTTCTTAATAATCTTTCATAAAATTAGTATAGAATTTTTTTAGGTAACTTTGATGAGAGTGGGAGTCCAAGAGTAATTGCCTTTCTCCCTATTCATGAAACAAGAAGTGTTTCTGACTTTGCATTTATGATTTATAATAAGTTTTGATTAATTAATATTAAAACTTTATATATTGATAAGTATTCGTATTAATCAGACGCAGGTAGAACAGCACCACTCACATAAAATGTAAGATTCAAAATAGATATTTAAAAAGTTTTTTTTAGAGGTCCTGGTAGTACTGGGGTGTCAGCAGACAGAAGCTTCGCTACACTTGGAAGGGACAGGGCAGTGACTACGATGAGGATGACGATGAATATTTGGAGGAAGACGAATATGAAACTGTTTTTGATTAGTGTTAAAAGTATTAAATTTAAGTTGATTAGAATAATTAATAAATTAAAGTTTTCTTATTATAAATCATGATTTTTGGTAACTTTACTTTAGTGCTTAAAGCATATTTATTATTTATATTAAATTTAGTTATCTTCGTTTCAAATAATTCTTACTACTTAATACCAGTAAGATTGCGCCTTAATAGAAATACATTAAAGTGTGGGAATGTAGGGTGGAAAATCTTTAAACAAAGTTATTATAAGTATTTAATACTTTAATTTGAAGCAGACATAATCTTTTTTATTCCTTAATTTTAGCTTGTGAATTTTGATTTTTTGTTTACTCTAATTGATGAAAGCAATAATAGTTTTTAATATTATTAAATTAGAATTTAATTAGTTGGAACGAGTGACGAAAAGTTCTAACCTCGGTTAGATTTCGAGTCACTCAAGGTTCGCTGATTACAGGTCGAATATTCGTTCAATGACTCATTATTAGCTTCAAACACTCTCGAGGTGTTCTTGGAGTGAACGTGGTTCTAATTTGATTATTGGTTGTTGACTTTCCAGATCGGTAGGAAGGTACTGGTGTGCTACGTCAGTATCTGGTCAGTTTCTGTTCGCAAGATGGTTTCTGTCGGTTACCGAGAAAAAAGATATTTACTGGTGAATGACATGATTGGTTGATGGCTATGCTGTTGCTTCGGTCTTTGAATGTTGAATGCAACAGTCTTCGGGTTGTTGGCCTACTAATGAAATTAGTTCGATGGGGTATGTTCCCTTCAAATAATGGTATGCTCAGGGGGTCTTGAACCCTCGATGCGAGTTAATTATTATTATTATTATTATTTTATTATTATTATTATTATTATTATTATTATTATTATTATTATTATTATTATTATTATTATTATTATAGTTTTTAATCTCACTTTTTTAACATGGGCTAAATTAAATAACTACCTAAAAAACTTTATGTATAAAATAGTTAGGCTAAGCGTTAGGCTAGTAATTCTCTTACATAAAAAAGTGATTGCTACATCACATTCAAATAGAATAAGTATTGTGATTTAAAAAAAACACTTAAATTATAAATAACGCTGTTGAATTATTTCACTTAAAATAAGTTCCATTGATTTTTGTAATTATTATAAGTATTCGGTTTGAAGCGGTCAAATTATATATTTATAGTTAAACCCACGATTTCTTCACTATTTTAATTGATTATCATAAGTGTAATCAGCTAATGATCCTGTCATTTAATAATCTATAGAATAATAGCATAATTTTTAAACAGCCCTATTAGTTCTGTTTTTGCTAATTTAATTGAAGCCAAAATATTTTATGGTTTAAATAGGTCTTTATTATTTAATTGCAGAGAATTTAATTGAAGCTCGTAAAATATCAGTTGATCATTTTTAAATTCTTGTAATTAATTGAACACAAATTTACACTTGATGTATTGTTTATAATATAATAAATATAATATAGATGTTGTTCAAAATTGAAACTCTCAAGCAAATGATGTAATGAAATTTCCAATTTAAATAAAATGCAGACATAATTATAAAGAAGATCTAATTGATATTCAAAATTCAATTTAAAAGCTAAAGTGAGAAGCAATAATATAATCAGTATGGAATTAAACTTAAAGGGAATGACGGAGTTATCCAAATTTAAGACATAAAAATAGACTCTAATATGAATCAAAACCCCAAAAACCCTTCCAGTAGTTTGATTGAGTTTTTGATTGATAAAAGTAGACTATTAGTGCATACTTTATTAGGGTTTTAATTGGGTTTATGTAGGGGTTTAATGTTAAAATATTAGTAATTTAAGTGAGTATAACAAGCGAGTTTTTAAAATATCTCTCACAAACATTAGCTTAGAGTGATGTGGCAGTTCTCTAAATTTTATCTTTCTAAGTTGCTGTTTGATTGTTTCTATTGTTTATTAATTCTCTTAGCTTGGCTTGATAATAGTTGAGTATGCAAGTTCTCTGAGACCTCCATTTATTTTATTTTTATCGAGATATTGTTTGATTCTCTGCTTATAATCTTTCTCACCCCTACAGCTAAAGTAATTGTTTCTTGGCATGTCACTCTCTTTTATTATTACTGCTAGAGCCCAGATATCCCATTAAGTGTCTCCATCTCTCCAATCCTCTCTCTGGGAAATATTCTTGAGTGCCGTATACATTTCCTTATGTAGAGGCTTGCACTCTTTGAGCTCTTTTGAAGTCAATAATATAAACTCTAGAGGTTGAAAGTTCATCATGATGTTCTCTGGCTTTAAGTCTCTATGAACATAACCTAGCTTGTGAAGCTCTTCAATCCTATCAACTATCTGCTATACTATCTAGCTAATTTATCTCTGACATCTATTGTCAGATAATAATTCTCTGTAAGTCATTTCAAGCAAAGGAAGCCTGAAGGCTACATGATCTTACCAAGTAAAATAGCATCAAGCTAGATGATATGCCTGCACTCATTTAACTTTGCCTTTTAAAGAGCATAATACTCATTAACAAATTCAATTTGGAACTTGGCATCAGCAAGGAGGTAATTGAAAGGATATATCTTGTAATCATATTAGTCATCAGTAATGACTCTCTTCTCTATTTATCTTCAAGAGTGAGGTAGCTTTCTAGGCAAGAATCTAAGTCAATAATTTTTAATATGAGAATCTTCGTTGCCTCTATTTTAACCATTATTTTATTGATCTCAGAGACTGGAAAGTTCTTGACTGCTTTCTTCATTTTAACTTACTTCTAGACTTCAACTCTAAGAGACTCCACTGGATTTCTTGATCTTCTCTTTTAGAGGAATCTATTCCCTGTAGGTTCATGAATAAAGACAAAACTTTAATTGTGATTTTTTCTTGAAGTGCACTTTGAGGTCTCAACTATGAGAATATGGCTTCTCACAGAACTCACAGACATACTTACATCTTTCTTTTAATGCTTGAGATATAACCTTGGCATATCGTTGTGTATATCTCTCAAGTGTCTCTTATAAGTTGACTTGTTAAGGGAAAACTTTATTGCATTCTTTGCATTAATAGTCAACTTTGGCTGGTATTTATTAATGCTCTAGGCCGGGTTGTTTAACCTCCTCCTCATTTTGCACAGCTTCTATGACAACCTCCTACTTAACTTATATTTAAATTTCAAAGCTAGACTGATCAAAGTTGTCATAAGTAGGCTCCCATTGAGTACAAGCGTCTCTGGTCTCTTATTTTCTTGGTTGCTGGAATAATAACTTTTATTGGCTTGATCCAAGTAATACCGCTCTTCTCAAAAGGTTAGCGCTCATTTTAGTTTGCTGATATATTTTATTATAATAATGATCAAACTCACCTATGTATACTATAATAGCAGAGTATAAAACACTCTTGTAAATTCTTTGTTGAGAGGTAAGAAAACTAAGTAACCATAGAAGACTGTAAGTTGACATATTTTATGATAATTTTATACATTTTAGTAAATTAAAATACTCCTAATGAAGTTTTGTTTCTCTAGGAGGTCCTCCAAATCAAGTTTGAACTTAATTTGGAGGTAAGGTTATTAAAAATTTTTTAATTTAATATGCTCCTAATTAAGTTTTAACCTTAAAATTTAACTCCTAATAAAGTTGAAACTTAATTTGGAGGACCTCCTAAAATAATTAAACATTATTAGGAGCAATTTAATGGAGATAGATTGATAAAAATGGAAATCAATATGTAAAACTTGGACCAAGTTTTTCAATGCTTCTCCTCATATCTTTTTCAGGTTGACCTTCAGTAGGTCATCCCTATTAAGTAGTAAGATTTTAATAAACTTAGAATGGATATCCATAATTTTAAATTTCATTAACATTTCTAGAAAGAGGAAGCAAGATGGAGTCTATGAATGATGCAATGAAAATAATTAAATCTCAAGATTTAATAGGAAAATTTCGAAGTAAAGAGGACCTCTATAGATATTTGGTATAGCAAGGTAAGTTCTTAAGTAAGATTAATAAATCCATTATAGTTCGATTGTTCTTGCCGACTTAGGAGGGAACTAAAATCTCATTCTTAAAAGCCTTACTGAGTGAAGAGAAAAAAGCTTTTAAGTCTAATGAAATTAGGATGATAGAGATACCTAACTACCCTGAAATATCAGTGAAAAACCTATATGACGATGCTATGAGTGATCCGGACGTAGCTATATACCTTCCATCAAAGCTACAGCCCTCTAATAAATTGCCAGAGCGAAACTTCTTCTTTGGTGTTCTTGGAACTTTGAAACCTGAGTACTTAAATGAAGTTATTTAAGAAGCTCATAAGAAACGCTACAGCATCTCTCCTGAAGAAAAAGAGAAGCAAGGTATTAAAATTGGTGACACCTGGCTGTAAAAACTTCAGAAGCATCCTTTCATCTCAAGTAAGCTTAGTCTTCTAACTTTATAGAAAAACCTGGTACTGCTATATACTTGATGAAAGAGCGCAGCAAATTAAACAGAGAGAGAAAGTCTCTAGTAAAACATGAATTGAATAAGAGACTCTTCAAAGTTTCTAAAAGCCAGACGAGATAAACATAGATGCAGGGGCTGGCACTAAGAGAAGAAACATGGGCCCAAGCAAGCTTTAAGAGGAAAAAAAGAAAGAGAAGCCAAATCCCTTTACGGGCAAATTTAATATGTGGACTTATTCATTCGTTTAAATCTAATACTTATTTATAAGCACAAAATGTCCCTTCTCTTGCGCACACTTTGGCTTTCTCATCACTGACTCTTTTTGCAGCACTCTTAATAAAATCGACTGTATCTATCTTTAAATCATGCATCAGATGGTAGAGCAGCAATTTCTTATAATGACCTTTCAATAATCCCCAATATAAT
Organism: Oxytricha trifallax; assembly: GCA_000711775.1. Lineage (NCBI taxonomy): Eukaryota > Ciliophora > Spirotrichea > Sporadotrichida > Oxytrichidae > Oxytricha > Oxytricha trifallax. The sequence goes on from ARYC01006609.1 coordinate 19,269, forward strand.
TCAATTCCATTGAATTAAGGGCTGTAAGGAACATTAAATACAGGTGTTATACTAAGCCTTTTCATATTCCTTCCTTGAGTCTTTAGTTTTATGAACTGACAAGTTATCAACGAATAGAATAATCTCTTAGTCAGCTTAATTATCTCTGAGTTATTGCAAGAACTTAATATATTATTCAGTCTTTATAGAACGAGGGTGAATAACATAAGTCTCGAGGCCACTATCTTTGCTTATTCCACCAAGAATAGCATGAGTTTACACCTTAACCTTTAGTCATAAACTTCTATATTACTATACCTCTTGTACTAAGACCTTGATATAAAGGTATTGAATGTAAATACTGCCTCATCAGCGTGTATGAACTTTATATTATGCTCTTAAGCCCTTTGCATTTAATCGAATATATAATTTAAATTATCCTTATAAAATGGAACATTAAAGTAAATCACTCTCTTAATGAATGCGATTGACTGTCTTGTAAGATATTCCGTTCTTTTTATATATGTTAGCTATCGATCAAGCAGAGATGTGAAGCTCATAAAATTGGCGATGAAACATCGCAGCCCTCTAGGCTAGAGAGAAGTGAGCCCAGTATTTAATAGTCTTATCATTAATGAGATAATCAATATGATGCTGCTAAAATTTTAAGGGTCTCTTAGGCTTAGAATTAAGCTGCTATCTCTTTAAATTCAATGCTAATAAACAGTGAGACCTCACAGTTGCTGGAGATTTATGGAGTAGCCTTGCTATAGACGTATAATTCAGAACAGGCTTGAGTGATTCACAATATTCATCACATCCATATCGCAACTTAAACAATAAATCTATATACTCACTGTCATATACTGACCCAAACCTCGCATATACTCACTTAAAATACTAATATTTAAACATTAAACCCCTACATAAACCCTATTAAAACCCTAATATAGTATGCACTAATAGTCTACTCTTATCAATCAAAAACTCAATCAAACTACTGAAAAGGTTTTGGGGTTTTAAATGATAACCTTAATTTATTATGTTAAAAGAATCTATAAGCTATGTGTATTCAAGGAGAAATTTAACTCTATGAGAAAGGGTTTCACAAAATAAGTCTTAGTCTTACAATTCATATAGTTCCGTCGCTAATACTCATAATAACTATCTAAGAACCTTGAGACTCAAATCTCTTCAAAATCAATTACAATTGAAGAGTAAATAAATTAGCTTGGTTTTCAGCTAGGCTAAGAAAACCATGGCATTAAGCATAAAGAACTGCAACTGGTAGTGATGTAAAAGAAGAGAAAGATGATAGTTTATGACAAGTCAGTAGTTGTAAAATCAAATCCTATAACGGTAAAAGCAAATTATCAAGCAGCTGAAACCTTTTTAATTCATAAAATACAAGTTACTTAGAATAAATGCACTCTTTCAAAAATAAGATCATTAGTAGAGTTGAAAACAATTCTGATGAAATTATTGCTATTGTTAGTGATAATTTAAATATGATTGAGAGATAAAATTTAATTAGTAGCAACCTATTATCACAGAAGACTTAGTAGCGTCATAAACACACAATAATATGGAATAGATTATTCAATAATAGTACTATTAAAATCAAGTTATATGGTAAACTCGAAATTTCAAAATTTAATCCTTATTAATATTGTTGATAAATGCATTTAAAATTAATTAAATTATCATTATCTTAAAATGCTAATATATTTAATTTTAATAAAATAAAAAAACTTAATTTTTAGTTTTTTAGCGGTTTAAAATTTTTAGGAATCCGTTTTAACATGAACCTGCAAAATTATCAAGTTTTAATAATTAGAAAGGGGATTATAGAAATTAATAGCAACACACTCATAATTAAGGATTGAATAATATGGTTAAAATAATATAATTGAGTAATGAAGGACTCTTAAATGAAATAATAGATAAAATAAGCTCTATGTAGATCTATTTTTATTGTATTTTTAAAATAACCAATAACATGTGTAAGATAAATAGAAAGTAAAATTTAATAAGATATTAACCATGAGCTATCTTCTCTGATTATGATTCTCTCTCACTAAGCTCAATAATTTCCCTTCCTAACATTAAGACAAAACTGCTGAAAATTAATAGCAATAAATCAATCATAAAATGCCTTAAAGTCTACACCTTTTAATCTATAATTAAAATGAAGATTTAATAAGAAAATGTTTCTTGCAGTGGTTTTAATGATGACCAGACTAGATAATTAAAAATATATAACCTTTAATCAATATGAAAATTAAATTATGGTAACAAGGATTAGGGTAGAAAGGAAAAATTCTTTAGCTTTTATACAAACTTATTTTTATAGGTTAGCAAAATAGTAAAATTATTAATCATTTAGAAATAGATTATAGGAAATTTGAGCATATATAAATATTTGTTTATTAGTTTATTAATTCGTCCTATGAAGGAAATTTACTGATTGAAGCAGAAACGAAAAAGAAAGATTAGGTTTAAAA
>ARYC01006610.1:0-15634 GCA_000711775.1 Oxytricha trifallax
GTACCTCCTGGTCAACTTGACTTCAAATGATAAGAAATTAACAGGGGATTTTAATATATTTTCTATTATTTTGGACATCGTTATGAGAATTCTCTGCACAAATACGCATAAGATAGCCCAGAGAAATTTACATCTCTCTCAATTTATTCAATGAAAAAAGAATTGTAATTAATAACGCAATAAAAAAAGTATGAGCAATAATTTCGATTTTTCAATCGATTTTTAGCGATTAAGCTGTACCTCCTGGTCAACTTGACTTCAAATGATAAGAAATTAACAGGGGATTTTAATATATTTTGTATTATTTTGGACATCGTTATCAGAAATCTCTGCACAAATACGCATAAGATAGCCCAGAGAAAATTACATCTCTCTCAATTTATTCAATGACAAGAAGAATTGTAATTAATAACGCAATAAAAAAAGTATGAGCAATAATTTCGATTTTTCAATCGATTTTTAGCGATTAAGCTGTACCTCCTGGTCAACTTGACTTCATATGATAAGAAATTAACAGGGGATTTTAATATATTTTCTATTATTTTGGACATCGTTATCAGAAATCTCTGCACAAATACGCATAAAATAGCCCAGAGAAAATTACATCTCTCTCAATTTATTCAATGACAAGAAGAATTGTAATTAATAACGCATTAAAAAAAGTATGAGCAATAATTTCGATTTTTCAATCGAGTTTTAGCGATTAAGCTGTACCTCCTGGTCAACTTGACTTCAAATGATAAGAAATTAACAGGGGATTTTAATATATTTTCTATTATTTTGGACATCGTTATCAGAAATCTCTGCACAAATACGCATAAGATAGCCCAGAGAAAGTTACATCTCTCTCAATTTATTCAATGACAAGAAGAATTGTAATTAATAACGCATTAAAAAAAGTATGAGAAATAATTTCGATTTTTCAATCGATTTTTAGCGATTAAGCTGTACCTCCTGGTCAACTTGACTTCAAATGATAAGAAATTAACAGGGGATTTTAATATATTTTCTATTATTTTGGACATCGTTATCAGAAATCTCTGCACAAATACGCATAAGATAGCCCAGAGAAAGTTACATCTCTCTCAATTTATTCAATGACAAGAAGAATTGTAATTAATAACGCATTAAAAAAAGTATGAGAAATAATTTCGATTTTTCAATCGATTTTTAGCGATTAAGCTGTACCTCCTGGTCAACTTGACTTCACAATGATAAGAAATTAACAGGGGATTTTAATATATTTTCTATTATTTTGGACATCGTTATCAGAAATCTCTGCACAAATACGCATAAGATAGCCCAGAGAAAGTTACATCTCTCTCAATTTATTCAATGACAAGAAGAATTGTAATTAATAACGCATTAAAAAAAGTATGAGAAATAATTTCGATTTTTCAATCGATTTTTAGCGATTAAGCTGTACCTCCTGGTCAACTTGACTTCAAATGATAAGAAATTAACAGGGGATTTTAATATATTTTCTATTATTTTGGACATCGTTATCAGAAATCTCTGCACAAATACGCATAAGATAGCCCAGAGAGAATTACATCTCTCTCAATTTATTCAATGACAAGAAGAATTGTAATTAATAACGCATTTAAAAAAGTATGAGCAATAATTTCGATTTTTCAATCGATTTTTAGCGATTAAGCTGTACCTCCTGGTCAACTTGACTTCAAATGATTAGAAATTAACAGGGGATTTTAATATATTTTCTATTATTTTGGACATCGTTATCAGAAATCTCTGCACAAATACGCATAAGATAGCCCAGAGAAAATTACATCTCTCTCAATTCATTCAATGACAAGAAGAATTGTAATTAATAACGCATTAAAAAAAGTATGAGCAATAATTTCGATTTTTCAATCGATTTTTAGCGATTAAGCTGTACCTCCTGGTCAACTTGACTTCATATGATAAGAAATTAACAGGGGATTTTAATATATTTTCTATTATTTTGGACATCGTTATCAGAAATCTCTGCACAAATACGCATAAGATAGCCCAGAGAAAATTACATCTCTCTCAATTTATTCAATGACAAGAAGAATTGTAATTAATAACGCATTAAAAAAAGAATGAGCAATAATTTCGATTTTTCAATCGATTTTTAGCGATTAAGCTGTACCTCCTGGTCAACTTGACTTCAAATGATAAGAAATTAACAGGGGATTTCAATATATTTTCTATTATTTTGGACATCGTTATCAGAAATCTCTGCACAAATACGCATAAGATAGCCCAGAGAAAATTACATCTCTCTCCTCAATTTATTCAATGACAAGAAGAATTGTAATTAATAACGCATTAAAAAAAGTATGAGCAATAATTTCGATATTTCAATCGATTTTTAGCGATTAAGCTGTACCTCTTGGTCAACTTGACTTCAAATGATAAGAAATTAACAGGGGATTTTAATATATTTTCTATTATTTTGGACATCGTTATCAGAAATCTCTGCACAAATACGCATAAGATAGCCCAGAGAAAATTACATCTCTCTCTATTTATTCAATGACAAGAAGAATTGTAATTAATAACGCATTAAAAAAGGTATGAGCAATAATTTTGATTTTTCAATCGATTTTTAGCGATTAAGCTGTACCTCCTGGCCAACTTGACTTCAAATGATAAGAAATTAACAGGGGATTTTAATATATTTTCTATTATTTTGGACATTGTTATCAGAAATCTCTGCACAAATACGCATAAGATAGCCCAGAGAAAATTACATCTCTCTCAATTTATTCAATGACAAGAAGAATTGTAATTAATAACGCATTAAAAAAAGTATGAGCAATAATTTCGATTTTTCAATCGAGTTTTAGCGATTAAGCTGTACCTCCTGGTCAACTTGACTTCAAATGATAAGAAATTAACAGGGGATTTTAATATATTTTCTATTATTTTGGACATCGTTATCAGAAATCTCTGCACAAATACGCATAAGATAGCCCAGAGAGAATTACATCTCTCTCAATTTATTCAATGACAAGAAGAATTGTAATTAATAACGCATTTAAAAAAGTATGAGCAATAATTTCGATTTTTCAATCGATTTTTAGCGATTAAGCTGTACCTCCTGGTCAACTTGACTTCAAAATGATAAGAAATTAACAGGGGATTTTAATATATTTTCTATTATTTTGGACATCGTTATCAGAAATCTCTGCACAAATACGCATAAGATAGCCCAGAGAAAGTTACATCTCTCTCAATTTATTCAATGACAAGAAGAATTGTAATTAATAACGCATTAAAAAAAGTATGAGAAATAATTTCGATTTTTCAATCGATTTTTAGCGATTAAGCTGTACCTCCTGGTCAACTTGACTTCAAATGATAAGAAATTAACAGGGGATTTTAATATATTTTCTATTATTTTGGACATTGTTATCAGAAATCTCTGCACAAATACGCATAAGATAGCCCAGAGAAAATTACATCTCTCTCAATTTATTCAATGACAAGAAGAATTGTAATTAATAACGCATTAAAAAAAGTATGAGCAATAATTTCGATATTTCAATCAATTTTTAGCGATTAAGCTGTACCTCCTGGTCAACTTGACTTCAAATGATAAGAAATTAACAGGGGATTTTAATATATTTTCTATTATTTCGGACATCGTTATCAGAAATCTCTGCACAAATACGCATAAGATAGCCCAGAGAAAATTACATCTCTCTCAATTTATTCAATGACAAGAAGAATTGTAATTAATAACGCATTAAAAAAAGTATGAGCAATAATTTCGATTTTTCAATCGATTTTTAGCGATTAAGCTGTACCTCCTGGTCAACTTGACTTCAAATGATAAGAAATTAACAGGGGATTTTAATATATTTTCTATTATTTTGGACATCGTTATCAGAAATCTCTGCACAAATACGCATAAGATAGCCCAGAGAAAATTACATCTCTCTCAATTTATTCAATGACAAGAAGAATTGTAATTAATAACGCATTAAAAAAAGAATGAGCAATAATTTCGATTTTTCAATCGATTTTTAGCGATTAAGCTGTACCTCCTGGTCAACTTGACTTCAAATGATAAGAAATTAACAGGGGATTTCAATATATTTTCTATTATTTTGGACATCGTTATCAGAAATCTCTGCACAAATACGCATAAGATAGCCCAGAGAAAATTACATCTCTCTCAATTTATTCAATGACAAGAAGAATTGTAATTAATAACGCATTTAAAAAAGTATGAGCAATAATTTCGATTTTTCAATCGATTTTTAGCGATTAAGCTGTACCTCCTGGTCAACTTGACTTCAAATGATAAGAAATTAACAGGGGATTTTAATATATTTTCTATTATTTTGGACATCGTTATCAGAAATCTCTGCACAAATACGCATAAGATAGCCCAGAGAAAATTACATCTCTCTCAATTTATTCAATGACAAGAAGAATTGTAATTAATAACGCATTAAAAAAAGTATGAGCAATAATTTCGATTTTTCAATCGATTTTTAGCGATTAAGCTGTACCTCCTGGTCAACTTGACTTCAAATGATAAGAAATTAACAGGGGATTTTAATATATTTTCTATTATTTTGGACATCGTTATCAGAAATCTCTGCACAAATACGCATAAGATAGCCCAGAGAAAATTACATCTCTCTCAATTTATTCAATGACAAGAAGAATTGTAATTAATAACGCATTAAAAAAAGTATGAGCAATAATTTCGATTTTTCAATCGAGTTTTAGCGATTAAGCTGTACCTCCTGGTCAACTTGACTTCAAATGATAAGAAATTAACAGGGGATTTTAATATATTTTCTATTATTTTGGACATCGTTATCAGAAATCTCTGCACAAATACGCATAAGATAGCCCAGAGAAAATTACATCTCTCTCAATTTATTCAATGACAAGAAGAATTGTAATTAATAACGCATTAAAAAAAGTATGAGCAATAATTTCGATTTTTCAATCGATTTTTAGCGATTAAGCTGTACCTCCTGGTCAACTTGACTTGAAATGATTAGAAATTAACAGGGGATTTTAATATATTTTCTATTATTTTGGACATCGTTATCAGAAATCTCTGCACAAATACGCATAAGATAGCCCAGAGAAAATTACATCTCTCTCAATTTATTCAATGACAAGAAGAATTGTAATTAATAACGCATTAAAAAAAGTATGAGCAATAATTTCGATTTTTCAATCGATTTTTAGCGATTAAGCTGTACCTCCTGGTCAACTTGACTTCAAATGATAAGAAATTAACAGGAGATTTTAATATATTTTCTATTATTTTGGACATCGTTATCAGAAATCTCTGCACAAATAACGCATAAGATAGCCCAGAGAAAATTACATCTCTCTCAATTTATTCAATGACAAGAAGAATTGTAATTAATAACGCATTAAAAAAAGTATGAGCAATAATTTCGATTTTTCAATCGATTTTTAGCGATTAAGCTGTACCTCCTGGTCAACTTGACTTCAAATGATAAGAAATTAACAGGGGATTTTAATATATTTTCTATTATTTTGGACATCGTTATCAGAAATCTCTGCACAAATACGCATAAGATAGCCCAGAGAAAATTACATCTCTCTCAATTTATTCAATGACAAGAAGAATTGTAATTAATAACGCATTAAAAAAAGTATGAGCAATAATTTCGATTTTTCAATCGATTTTTAGCGATTAAGCTGTACCTCCTGGTCAACTTGACTTCAAATGATAAGAAATTAACAGGGGTTTTTAATATAAAATAATTTTTTTATATATTAATTAATAGTTAATACAAATATTTTTTATAATTTATTAATATATCTGTTCAAGTTAGATATTCTTTTTATTATTTAATTTATTCTTTTTTTTTCCACTTTTTATTGCTTGTCTGATGAGTACTTATTTATTTATAAGAATGCTCTCAAAGTTATTTTTCGCTTAAGATATTTACTCTATTTTATTATGCAATAGCTTACCTACTTACATTTTAATATTTATGAGATTTATTACAAAGCTTTAATTCCTTAATTTTCATTTCATTTTTGTTATTTTATTTTTCCGCTATTTATCATGATTTTCCCAACGTTCTGATTCTTACACGTTGGGATCTTGAAGTTAGAATTTTCTCACTTTGTCTGAATGTTTTCATGTTTGTAACTCTTCAATAAAATTTTTAAATATAAAGCTTATACAAACTTCATTGAATTCTCATCGATAAGGAATTGTGCAGCTTCAGCATCAGTTTCGCGGCCTCTTTTTCATTTTTAACCTTTAGAGGTAGTTAAATAGGCTACTTTTGAATGTGATCAAAATACTTACATGAGGAATTCTGTTATTAATTAACTTTCGATTTGGCTAACTAAGTAAGGTTTTTACACTTCAAATGGGCATACCAGTAGTATCATGTGATATTACGTGAAAAGACGCATGGAGATGGAATCTCCAACTCAGACATTTATCCCAGGGGCTGAAATAAACGAACATCTTTGTTTCTCAAGCTCTACCATTGTCATTCAACCTGGCTTCTTATATTCATGTCATTTTGTTAATTCTATGGCTTTTGTCACGTGCTTTTTAAATGCTGATGTTTTCCTATAGCTTTTTGCAGCTTTATTCTGATGAGTATCTGGGTTCCTCCCTGATGCAAAAAGGAGTAGCCTTGGAGCTTTCCTAATGGATTGATTAGAATTTCGAAGGAAATGGTCCCCATGTAGTTAGCTGGGATTCGGATCCCTTAAGCTTTAAACATCTTTCTTTAAGCTTTTTAGCATATCATCCAATGATGATCCTTTCCTCTATCGAGCTTAAGAGTTACAACGCAACAACTTCGCATCAAGGGAACATGCCTAAATGTCAAGAATTTTAACGCTGACTTATGCTTGGGTATCAGGCAAATATATACCTTCATTCTATCTTACTCTTGCAATATTAATGCATGTACAAGTTTGATCTGCTAAAATTTTTGGAAAAATTCAAGCCCATCTCGTTTTCAATGCTATAAAAAATCACGTGAACAAGGCTAATACTCACCCTTCAAGCCTTCAAAACTTTTCATGCATAGTAGGCATCGCTAGAGAGAGTCATAATTATTTAATGTTAATATGGAACTGAATCTCTCGGGTATCCATGCATTTTCGATGCTTGGATTTGTATACACTCAATGGCAATAAACCTTTGCCTCATTGTTCATCTCCCCATTTCTTGATCCCTGTAAAAGCTTTCTATATATTTAATTATTTTTAAATAAAAAAATTTCATTTTTATCTAAGTTTGTTATTTTATTTATATTTTAAATTTGTTTATTTTTTTAAATTTTAATTATTTGCAAACAAATATAAATTTATATATCAAAATTTTACTTTTTGATTTCTTTTTTCTTTTAATAATAGTTCTTCAATTTTATTCTTACATTTTTATACCTGACCCTCTTATAATTTTAACCTACCTTTACTTTACAGAGTCCTTGACTTTTTCTAACTTAATGTTCCTCTATTCATTAATATTATATTATTTTATAATAAAATAATAATATTATATATTTAGATTTCCTAGTCTTCCCATCAGCATTATAAATAGCAATGAAGTCTTCTCACACAGACACATTTCTTCTATATACCACTTTGACCTCGATTACGTTTGCCTATTCAGATGAGTGGGTGAAATACCGGTTGAGCTCTGCTGGCATACTGCCAATGCAGCATTGCCAATAGACACCTCTCCTCTGTCTTCAGGGAACTCTGGTTGTAATTGGTGTGTCATTGGCTGCTACACCAGGAAATTATCAAACAGAGGTTGAACTGGTGAGTGATCACCCTGCTTCATTCACTCATTCAACTTGTTCTATTAGTTGGTGGTCTATAATATAATAAATATAATTAATAATAATATGGATGAGTAGTATGATTAGATTTGAGTTGTATTTGAATCTGAGTAGCTTTTGTTGTTGAGTCCAGAGCTTGAACTCCGACCAAGTGGTGAGTTATCTTGAAAGCCAAGTAATCAAGCTTCTATTAAATCCAAGATCTTCATTTAGCTCTCTCCACTTCCCTCAGTGTTTGAATCATCCACACTATTCAGTAGTGTCATTCAATCATTTATATATAAATTATAATAATAACTTATAATGGGTAGATGGATGCTGTTAACTCAACATCTTTCCTGCTTGCACATTGAACAAGCTGAATCCAGTGTTGAAGCTGCTCTGCTGAGTGGAGAGACCTTCCCCTACTCTTGGAGTATCAGTGGAGTCAAAGCAATTATCGCTGTCTGCTTCAGTGCTGTGTTTCTCTACTCTCACTTCAAATCAAACACCAGTTATAATTATAATTATTATCGTTTATTATATTTATTTATTATAATGTGTATTATTAGAATGAAGTGGATTGCTTAACTTGAATTGAGATTAGCAACTTGATCTTTGGTCTCCCAACTACCTACACTTATCTCTCATTGACATGCAACTGAAATGATCAGCTAAGCAGACAGTCTAACTAGTTGAGTTTAACATATGGCCTCTAGGGACACAGACTGGCAACTTGACCACCCACCTTGATAGCTGCAATCACTTTGGGGATATCTGCCCTCTACATTCAGGTGGATGGAAGCAAAGTGCCAGCAAAGCAATTCACATTCACAGTTATTACATGAATATATTATTAAATAATTATATTGTATTGGTAGTAGTAAGAGACAGAGAAGATGCACGACAGCATGATTATTAACAGCAATTACACTGTCAAGAGCACCTTCAACCAGCAACTGGCCCGCATGCACTTGATTTGCAGTGTCAGGGTCTTCCAGACGGTGTTTGAAAATCAAACAATTCAAACTCTCAAAGCAGAGGAAGATGCTTGCTACTCATGCTGCTGTCTGTTTAACTTCGTTGGTAATGCTGCTGTTAATCAACTAGTTTCATCTACTCACAGTGGGTGGTACTATAATAAATATATAATTATAAAATAAAAAGATGATTTAAAGCAACTGGTAGCTAATTCTTCATGATTGTCTGTTGTCATCACTTTCACTGCTTTTATCTCTGATGCTCCTGCTGTTGTCGTTTACGCACTGTAAATCCCCATAAATACGCCTATTTACTCTGAAGAGTCAATTGTTTAGAGTTTGTTTTATGGTTACTTGTAGTTACAGGCATATTTCAATTTGGTGTAAATAATATAGTGATAATCACAGTAACATGGATAATTTATTACAGTAGTGTAATTAAAATTATATTAAAATATTATTAATTAAACAAAATGAATACGTGAGTAATTAACTATTTACCCAATTGATAATTTATGTTTCCAATTTGTCCACGAGATGATGCAGAGTGACAGAGAGCAGCGTGTTTCATGATGCACTAAGGCTGTTCTCCTGTCAAGTCTAACTGGCTACTCTGCTGCGGAATGATATTACTGCCTTAAATTCATCCAAGTATATGCTCTTTGCAAATCACTTGACTTCCAGTTTAGCAAATAATATCTATTATAAGCATTTCTTAATGTAATTATATACAAGTGGATAGTTGATTTGTAATTGAACGACTATTGCAGGCATTTAACTTCAAAGACATGTCTATATGATTTATATGCCTGAGCTCAATATGAAGTCTGTCTGCTTATCTTTACACTTCCTCTTGAGTCTTTGGATTTATAGTGGTTCAGTCAGGGCTTTCATATCTCCCTCACAAATGCCAGAGCTTTTATCATCACTGTCATTATCTTTTGTTCTAATAAGCAATATTCTGCATATTAATTATTAATTTATTGAGTATTATTAATATAATTTGTATGATAAAATGAAAAGTCTACTGACAATTGACTGAAGTTGGTTATATTCCACAAAACTGAACTGTCTTTCAATTTCTTTTTTATTGAAAAGCTACCTGGAGTTCCAAGAACTCTAGCTTCTTTAACTGCACTGTGTTTTAAGGCTTTATTGAGTAACCTACAGCATTTTATATTGGAAAGAAGCTCAATATTCTTGTGTTTGTAAACACACCCTTAAATACGAGGCATTTAAACTCCTTTTATAATTTAAATTAAATGATTTTAAACAGTGAGGGGTTTATAATTATTAATATTATAATATTATGCTTTAAAATAACTACTTATGAGTTTCTTTTTGAAACACAAATCTTGAAACTATTTAAAGACTTGTGCTCTTCGGCCCTCCCCGTATTTCTAATACTCTTCAGACAAGCACACTTAGACAGGGTAATCTCACAATTTAATGATAGCTGCTAAAGCTCCAATATTCCACTTGAATTCCTCATCTCACCTGTAATCTATTAGGAGCAAAATCTTGAATATTTAAATGACTGCCATCCCATGAAAATACTTGTCAAAGATATTTAATTAATAAAATCTAATATCACAATTATTCTTAATTGATTGCAGATAAAACCATAAACATATTTATCTGAGTTTATGGTGATACCCAGGACCTCGCTTGCTCTCGATCACTATCAAAATGATTTTCTCAAAATTTGAAATTAAGAATTAAATTGCTTTTTAAAGCTATTCAGAGCAAAGAAGTCTGGAGACCATATATTTCTTCAGCTAACCTCAGAGTATCAAAATGCATTTTCTTTTCATTAGACCGGATTGGTGTTTGATTAAAAATTATCACAAAAGCTCATCCTCTCTGGTAAGTATAACGAAATAGAAAATAAGTAAATAATTTTTGAGCGTGGTTTCTTCTATATTAATCAACTTAAATGTCAAAAATCTAGCCATTAAAGCCTATAATTCTTAGAAATTTATAATATCCATTTCTTCTTGAATATTAAAACTTCTTTTGCTTAAGATTCCTTGATAAGTTGGTGATATAAGCACAAATAACTACTAACTATCACTATTAAGTGTAGAATATTACTAACCTATCCTTATTTCTTAATAATTAATAAAAATAACTTATAACTCTCATACTTTGAGTTTGCTACTTCACATCTCATTTAAATTGAAGGTTTAAGTTAAAAAATAAAATTATTCATGTCTCTGAAGTGGCCAGACTAGTGAGACAAGTTCTTATTGTTAATATTTCAACTGTAAATCCTGGGCATTTCAGCTGTGATTTCAATCTACCTTGATTTAATGCTTTTCATGCTATATCTTAATTCTTGTTCTTCTTTAATTACTTCAATCAAATTCATAATTATAATTACTAGAATCAAGTATACATCCACACATTGAATTGAAGTTCCCATGATTGTTAGTCAATCTCTCAAGTTTCCTCAAATCAAGAAACATTTGGCTTTTAGCTTGCTATTCTAGATCTCTATGAAGGACTAGTGTCATTTTCATATTGTAAGCAATTCATCAGTTCTATATATAAGAAGTAGATTTATAGGATTAAAAACCAATCAAATTTGCATAATTGTTCTTAAAATTTGATTTTAGGGTATATTCATAAAATGAAATCAAAAGATTGCCTTTAATTATGTGTGAAGCAGTGTTCTTGTGTAATTCAAATTCAACGTAAGATTTTAGTTATTTATTAGTTAATGCAATATTAGTGTTTTATTTTCAATTTCTAAATAAAAAAATATGAAGAAACACAAACATCACAGAAATTTTATTGATTTATATGTTAAATTATTGAGATGAAAATGAAAACCTGATGTTTAAATTATTATAATTTAATTTTCTTCAGATTAAGACCACATTAAGGATGCATCACTTCTCAAAGTAATATTATAAGTTATAAAAATGCTAATATAAAGGGAAAAAACTAAATTGGAATCATCAAAGGCATAATTTATAGAGTATATTCATAGATCACATCATACATTCAGAAAAAAAGTGAGGAATTTTAAATAAATATTGATTTCGTTAAATTTTAACTTTTTCAAATGCTATTATAATGATTTATAACAGACAATAGAATTAAAATTAAATGAAACTGGTTTTATTAACATAAGCGATCATCAATATTGAAAGGTAAAATCAATCAAGAAATATAGGAAGCATATGTGAATGTTATTTCAAAACTAATAAGTGCTTTTTATTAAAATGATAGAGTGAAATGAGATTATTGCAAATATTTTTCATAAGGGTATTATTATACGCGAGAAAGGGAACAATGGAATCAAACCCGCTATTTTTCTTTTTTTCCGCATTAAGCAATAAATTTGGAGCAGAAAAACTTTACTGATCTTAATAGATTAAATAGGAATATATTTGTATCCAGAAGTATTAGGGAATAAATTATAGCATCTCATTATTTCAATAATGGACAAAAATTTGCATGCTTAATATAATTCTTGAATTGATAAATTAATAATTTTAATTACTGAACTTACTTCATTATAAATCTCATTTTTTTAAATTTAATTAAGCATGAAATTGAATATTCAACTTAAATGCTACAATCAAGATATTTTGTAAAGTATTTTAGCTATTTATAAATTAATTTTGTCTGTATAGATATATTTTATATTTCTGTCTCTCATTGATCTTCTTCGCCAAGATTGTAATAATTAACATTACACATATTTTTTTTGTAAAATAGGGCGGCATTAAATCTATTAAGGAATTCATCATTACTTTTCTTAGCAAGCCTCAATAAATTGCCCCCCCCCGCTTAAAATTTACAGCTATTGATATTAATAAGTGCAATTCATAAACTGAGAGGTTGTCTCTATCAATTATCTCAATTATACAAATATTGTTTGGTATGTGTACATAAGTTCTGTGCCAATCGTTTACGAAATGTTATAAAGTTTAATTCCTATTAACTTAGGTTAGTGTACGCATAATTACACATTTATTAAAAGCTTAAGCGACATTCACCTTGAATACAAAAAATAAAGGCCAATTTATTTCCTCTGTTTGAATTTAATCTACCATAATTCTAAACTTTAACTTAACTTTGTTTGAACTTACACCATTTCTATATGATTATAGTCATTTGATACAGAATCAAAACATTGTTTAACCGCAATATTTTAATGAATAAGAAAATAACTCTAATAAAAAATCAAACATATTCCAAAAGTATTGAACAAGTATTCATCTGCTTTGTCATTTGTAGCACCGATTTAAAAACACCAATGTTTAAAGTGGCTCATTTTCCATAAATTCAAAAGGTTAAGTAAATTTATTTAAAAACAGTCGTTGAGAATCCTACTAGAATAAAGTTGAATTCTGTTAATAAAATCCTCTTTATACTTTAAGAGTTCCTTAAAAACTAGAAGTATTTTTTAAGGAAAAAAACCTCCGCAATAATTGAACATGCTCTACTCACTTTCAACTAAATATTCTGAGCTTGAGGATTCTTTAAACGTTTTGACCTTATTTTTTAAGCTACTTTATTTTTTTATTAATACCTAGAATCTGTGATTAATAGTATGGAATGGAACATAATTTTTTTTATGTTTTCAAAAGTTAAAATTTGTCTGTAATAATCTACCATAGTCTCATCTTCATTTGTTATATTGTAAATCTGTCGTTATACTTTTTATAAATTTTTACGTAAATAAAACTCCCTGGGTCTTCGCATTATTTTACTCTACTCTTTCGTGTGAAGGCCATAATATTAATAATAATAGTTTTAAATTTCAAGAATGCCTTCGGCCGATTCAAATACTACAGTGGACTTGTAGTAGTTGTAATTAATGATCACTAAGATTTTTTTAGGTAAAAGTTAATTATAGCTGGCAGTTGTGTCTCGTCATCAATCCCATATCTAAGTAATAGTTGTAGGACAAATGATGAGAGCATTTTTAGAAGATGGAGACCAATTTTTTTAATAATAAACATATTTTATCTCTTAGAGATTCTCAAAAATGAAATTTAATTACATTATAATAAAAGAATAAAGGTATATCAAAATTCAGGCAATTTTTCATCTCATTATAAGCCAAGTAAGTGTAATATACTAAACTTTTAATAAAAAGGAAACTCTTAATAATTATAATAATTATAGATTTTTATAATTAGAAATTTAATTTAATAATCCTAGATTCAATTAGCTTTAGCATCTTTTATTATTAGATTACTTATTGGTACATAATGATTTCAAGAAAATTTAATAAACCGCTTTTTCAAGCAAAATTATATTTATCTGATCAATAAATTTAGACGACCTAAAAAAAATTAATATATATATAAATAATTTAATATATACCTGCTACAATAAATTTTAAATTGTAATGTTAGAGTACTACATCGTATAAATATTTTACAAATTCAAACATGCAATATTTTTGGGATAAATTTTAATAGTTTTATTAGTAATAAATTTAGATTTATTCACATAAAAGCTGAATTAAGGGAAACTAAAAAACATTCTATGTATCTTTAAATGTTGCTATAATTTTAAATTTTTCAAGCTATCTTTAATATATATATATATATATACATATATATATATATATATAAACCCCAATACGTATGTGCATAAGAATTTGATAAGTGCGTAAACGAATATAATTAAATGTGTTAATACGAAAAATTAAATTAAGGCTTTTTAACTAAATCTGAAAGTGCCTCTTTAAGGTCCTTAGAAAGCGAGTCCGTGAAAAGCAGCGAATATTGAATCTTGAATTCTCTTAGCGCTTATCCGTACCAATTGATTAAGAATGATTAGTCAACTCGAAACAACCTAAAAATCCAGTACCTTTCCCTATTCACTTCCCCTCTTTTCCAACATTTTCCTTCCCCCTACCCTGGCAACCCCCTAAAATCCAGTCTTTTGGCTTAAGCCAGAACCCCTTTTTCGACCTTCAAACCTTCTACCCGAAATTTCCATTTTGAGTATCATTAACTTCTAGCGATTCCCTCCTTCACATTTCTCCTCGCCATTATTCAGTTATAGACAGGCAAGGCTTTTGAATTTTAACGGATTTCGCGATTTCGACATTTTTTTAAAAAGCCAATTTTGGATGGGCTCGAGCTCGAAACTTTCTAAAAATTATCATGGCTCTTCAACCACCCATCACCTTGAGACTTAAAGTTGCTAGTTATATTAGTAATAGTGAATTATATCTACTTGAAGTGCAATTTCCTCTAGCTAGCTCTAAATCCGGAGGATAGAGACGAAAGTGTGAAAAATCTCTCAGTAAATTTGCAAAAATCCAATCCAAATTTTAATAATCCAGCTATTTAGTATTAAAATCCAGTCGAATTAATCATTAAAATCTACCATAAACTAGATGAATCAAGCCCCTGGATTTTAGATGGCTTCTAAGACTGACCCTACTCAACTTCTCAATAAGGAAGCTGGTAAGCTCAAATCTTTGATATTACCTTCTATTTAGAACCTATTAATGATTAGCAGGTGCCAGAACTAGTACCCGAACAAGAAAACTTACCTCAGATTTTTGAAAATCTACTAGCCAATGTAAATCTTGAGATGCGGGTAAACCTAAGGGTATAAAATCTGAATATAAAAATGCACAAGACAGTGCTAAAATCAATCGTGCAATGGAATTTCTGCACAAAACAACTTTAAATTAAGTTTACTGCTGGAGCAGGTGGATTTTGCAGGCTTTGAAAAGACTAAGGATTTTAAGTAGTACGTGAGAAAATATTTAAATAACCATAAACCTAAGTAAGTGAAGCACAGCCACGAAAGTATATCTGTAATTTCAGAGCCTCCTGAACTATCTGCAATCGACGAAGAGGTGAAGGTGAGTGATTT
>ARYC01006611.1:0-34560 GCA_000711775.1 Oxytricha trifallax
TGGATCATTCTGAATTTGTGTGAAAAATTGGCCTCAAAAAAAGATTGAAAAATATTGAAACTTTGAGGACATTTTAAGGTGCCATCCCATGCTCGTTCATGCAGAAATCTTTTCGTTTTAAGAGCAAGCTCGTCGAAAACTATATTTCCCGGGTAGAAAACGCCACTCTTGGATCATTCTGAATTTGTGTGAAAAATTGGCCTCAAAAAAAGATAGAAAAATATTGAAACTTTGAGGACATTTTAAGGTGTTATCCCATGCTCGTTTCTGCAGAAATCTTTTCGTTTTTAGAGCAAGCTCGTCGAAAACTACATTTCCCAGGTAGATAACGCCACACTCTTGGATCATTCTGAATTTGTATGAAAAATTGGCCTCAAAAAAAGATCGAAAAATATTGAAACTTTGAGGACATTTTACGGTGCATCCATTGCTCGTTTCTGCAGAAATCTTTTCGTTTTTAGAGCAAGCTCATCGAAAACTACATTTCTCGGGTAGATAACGCCACTCTTGGATCATTCTGAATTTATGTGAAAAATTGGCCTCAAAAAAAGATGGAAAAATATTGAAACTTTGAGGACATTTTAAGGTGCCATCCAATGCTCGTTCATGCAGAAATCTTTTCGTTTTAAGAGCAAGCTCGTCGAAAACTACATTTCCCGGGTAGAAAACGCAACTCTTGGATCATTCTGAATTTGTGTGAAAAATTGGCCTCAAAAAAAGATAGAAAAATATTGAAACTTTGAGGACATTTTAAGGTGCATCCAATGCTCGTTTCTGCAGAAATCTTTTCGTTTTTAGAGCAAGCTCATCGAAAACTACATTTCCCAGGTAGATAACGCCACTCTTGGATCATTCTGAATTTTGTGCAAAATTGGCCTCAAAAAAAGATGGAAAAAAATTAAAACTTTGAGGACATTTTAAGGTGCCATCCAATGCTCGTTCATGCAGAAATCTTTTCGTTTTAAGAGCAAGCTCGTCGAAAACTACATTTCCCCGGTAAAAAACGCCACTCTTGGATCATTCTGAATTTGTGTGAAAAATTGGCCTCAAAAAAAGATAGAAAAATATTGAAACTTTGAGGACATTTTAAGGTGCATCCAATGCTCGTTTCTGCAGAAATCTTTTCGTTTTTAGAGCAAGCTCATCGAAAACTACATTTCCCAGGTAGATAAGCCAACTCTTGGATCATTCTGAATTTATATGAAAAATTGGCCTCAAAAAAAGATCGAAAAATATTGAAATTGAGGACATCTTAAGGTGCATCCATTGCTCGTTTCTGCAGAAATCTTTTCGTTTTAAGAGCAAGCTCATCGAAAACTACATTTCTCGGGTAGATAACGCCACTCTTGGATCATTCTGAATTTATGTGGAAAATTGGCCTCAAAAAAAGATGGAAAAATATTGAAACTTTTCAGCCACTGCAATGTGTTCTGAAATAATAGCAATCAATAGATTAAGCTTGACAATCATATCTAGTATTGATATAAATAATGGAAATTTAAGTCATAGTGATGTGGAAAAATTAAAAAAAAATGTTAAATTCTCAATTGCTCCCTTTAAAGTCACACTTTTCCCAAAGCAGTCTCACTTGTGTTCTAAAATGTCTCACAAATCACAAAAAGTCTCACATCGTGGGAGAGAGTCTCACAAGGTCTCATATTATCTCACATTGTGAGAAAAAAGTCTCACAAAGTCTCACATTTTTCCCAAAAAAGTGTGGAGAGCATGGAAGAAGTAGATAGTTGGAATTGCAAAAGATTGTCATACTATTATGGGACCTTATAAGGATGATTGAAGTTTGTGGCAGCCTTGTGAAGTTTATGGAAGCTTAAACCAATTCCCTATAAAGAAAATACAATGAAATCAACTTAGATGTCAAAGATGGAAATCTCAGAGAGAGAGGAATTTGCAAAACTGCGATGGAGGTTTTAAATCAGAGGCAGTTAAGATTGATCAGATTAAGTTTTTAATCACCATGTTTTAAATATATCTCAGAGTTATTATAAATTGTGGCTGTTTAAATTTTAAAAATCAATTTACCGATTTTAAATGAATTCGCTTAAATAATTATTATACCCTCAGGATTTTTTATCACTAAATCACCAACCTTTACTTGATAATTCTTAGATCTGGTAATCTCTATATTTTTAGTTATGCATATATATTAGGGGAACAAACCCAATGAAATTCGAAAGTTTATCAACTCTCTTCGAATTTAATAAGAATTATACTATTACCTTGCAACATTAGAAATATATAATCAATGATGATGTAAAGAGATTGGACAACCCGCATGACTCTTGTATAGTAGTCAATTTATCAAGAAATAGAAGAGAATCTATTGAAAATCCTGATAGAGTATAAAAAATTATGATCTTTTTTAGCTTATTTATAAGATAGTTTCGATAGAGAATTGAATTGGGATTTACATGACTAAACAAACCTATGACAAAATGAAGCGCTCAATTAGATAAGTAGATATATGAATAAATGAATTATTTTGCGCTTGTGATGTCATACCTACATTCATGCTGATAAATTCGATTGAGACATAGCTACTCATACTTCATTTGTTTGAGTTATTCTTCAAGATTTATTTCATATTTCTAGATTAATTTCTAATTGAAAAATTAAATAATTTACTATAGTAGATTATTATAATTAATTTTATTTTTATTGAATTTCAACCTAACCTAATTATACTTTTTATTTTGTTTTATCATTATCTTTAAATACGATATGTTTATTGATTTGTTATATTTCTTTAAACATTTCATCCAGTATTTTCCTATTTATAATAATGAAAATGTATCAATAATTGTAATCAATATTATAAATAGCGTACATTTTTAAATTATCTAGAATAATAATAGCTTTACATTAATTACTTTTCATAATTATTTTTATTATATTATCAACATGATGATAATATATATGATTATATTGCTTATACTCACTTATTATTTACTAAAAAATGACTTTAAATCATAAAAGCATTATATAGGGTTTTTAAAATCTTTATTCTATGGAGTTTCATCAAATTTAATGATAAACTCTCTTTTATTAATCAGAATATATCAGTTTAACTTTGCAGATCCTATCAAAAATTACAGTTGACATTATTCTTTGATGATATATGTGAAAATAAGAGTTTATGATATTGCAATTTGCAAGGCTTGAATGTTTCTATAATTCTATGCTCTAATTTGACGAAAGAATCAGCTGAAATTAAGAGGCAATCAACATTTATGTGCAGTAATGTCCAAGCTGGATTAAAGCAGAAGTCTCCTAAAGGATAACTGCATTTATTCAAAGAACTAGATAAACATCAGGTGAAAACAACAGAAACAAGAGGAAATATCTTGGATATCTATATTTACATATTATATATAATAAAGTATTTAAACATCTAATATATTATAATATATTTTATTATATTATATTAATAATTAAAAGAATAAACCTTGAATTAACTGAATCTTCCTTGAGCTTCTTCTCAATCACAGCTTGCATCAATGAAGTCCATTACAAGTACTCCCTCAACCAATTACAAGACTCTTTGAACTTAACTCCACTATTCATTTGCATTGAGGTAAGCATGCATAATATGTTTATTGATTTAATTGATATTGAGATATTTGATTTAACATTACAGTTGAGATTAACAGGTCATATCTGCAGGTAACTCTTCTGACATTGAAACTGGGAGAATACAAGCGTATTTAGGCAGTTATTTAAGAATGTAGGTATTACCAAGTGAAACTCAACCCAAACTAGGTAGTGTTTAGTATATAATAAATAAATATTATATATAAAATAAATAAATATAATATATTATTTTGCTAGTATTTGTGAGAAGCGCTTAAAGTAGATATGTAAAAGTTGCTTTATGACAAGTGAACAGATAGAGACAAGGATATCCAGCTAATTGCATTGAATGTTAAGCCATTTAGTTTAGATGCACTGGAATGCTACTCTACTCGTTTATTGCGTCAGAAAGAGTTAGTTGATTTGCAATTAATCATTTTCAAGTGATATTATATTATTAATTTAATTAGCTAAATGTAAAAATATGTAAATGTGGCTGTTTGTATACAAATAGTTGAATATTAATCCGAAACTTGAAGAACTGTTGGTGATAGCAAGAGCAAGTGGTAAGATAGTATAAACGCTATTAATTATTCAATCTAAATCAAACGCTAAACATTTTAAATAAATATATATATATAAAGATAATTTATTTTAAAAAATTATTTAATTGTTAGAATACATCAACTTGAGTTCTTGAATATTTACTGAAGAAGGGCATCTCATAACTTAAAAATATCTTCACTAAACTAGCTGCTCCACTATCATCAGTATGTTATCAAACTCTGCTGAATAATCATCATTTTCCATTGATTTAACAAGGTATATCTAGAAGTGTGATTATGTTGGTTTAACATTGCACATGAGTCAATTCCAGATAGCCAAATGATCTGTTGACAGACATAAACGATGAAGTCCATTGAGTCATCCTGGAGTTTTCAAAGAGTTGTCCTGAATAAGCATCGCTTAATTTGATAATTAGCAGAAAACGTGTATAAATATGGATCATTAAAGTTATTTAATTATTAACATAATAATATTATTGCTAAAGTATAATTGAATGCTCAAGATCCAAACAGGCGTAGTTCTACCATAGTCTTGTTTGATGATACGACCTACCACAGAGTCTCCAGCACAACCAAAATGCTCTAGAAAACCAGCATTCCCTTCTTATTCTTGGGGCTTTACCAGTTTGCGATAACGACTGTGGAGTAGTCTTTCAATAGTTAAAGAGTGCTGATCTTAATCTAGGCCAACCCCCCTTCTCCACAAAGTAAATTTATCTCCTTTTAAGCTATTATAGGAAGTAGATTATGGAATATATCAAGCACCTCGTGGCCCATATCTCTCAGATGAATATGCAGTGGCTCAGGCAGGGCTTCCTGAGGGCCCTTATTGCTGCACTAGATCACCTAGCATGCAAAATGACTGATGCACAATAACTTGCATACGCAATAAATAATTTTCAGAAATCGGCCTTGCATGTGGACTTTTATGAAGATACTCGCTTATCTCGGCCCCTGGGATAGATGTCAAAGTTGGAGGTTCCATTTTCACAAATAACTTTATGTCTAATCGAGTGGCTTCCCTGGTTTCTCCCTAGTTGAAGATCCTCCCGTGATGTCGTTTGCAATACTGGTTTGTCAAAAATGCCTATGTGGAAAATCTTATGTAAGTATTAAAATTATAAAAAACCGCAATTCCTTAATTAAACTCGTCTAATTAACGGCCTAATTATATTATTTTTCCACTTTAATATTACAACTTGATAAGTAATAAAACATGGCACCAAAATCCCAACCCAAGAAACACAAGAAACCCAGAAAGCATATGCTCACCATGAAGAGAAAGAAGAAGCAGTAGTTATTCAATCTTGGTGCCGTACACGATGCAAAGCTGGAGAATGGAGAGCTCAAGTTACTCGTGAGCTGGTAAGGCTTCAAAATAAGATCGTGACTTGATCCCAGTTGGCTTTTGTGAAGGAATCTCGCTATCGAAATGGTGGAAGACTACATCGACGCCAACAAGCCTGAGCTACTCATCACCGTGCAATGCAACAGATTCTTAAAGGGTCGTCTCCAGACCATGGACCAATTTATCGTGCCTCAAGCACCAACTGTGATTGTGGAGGATAATGATCCAATCATATATTTTGAACCAGCAACACTGATGCTCCCAGCAACCTCTAAACTATCACTTGAGTAGATGGAATACTCATTATTTCCTTGTCAAAACTTATAAGCAATAAGATTGATGAAGAATCCCTAACCGAGTACTCAAATGATACTACTGATGAGTTAGAGGATCCTCTTGCAGAGCTCAAAGAATTTGAGACAACTTACACCAACTTCGTGAGATGGAAGGAGAGAGAGGCTCCTTAGAAGAAAATGCGAGTGTCTATACATTGAATGATTGCTTAGTCAACATTAATGATCAACTTCCCATCTCAAAAGGCATTGACAAAAGCACTAGCTGCAAGCTGCCATTGGAGCTTTACCCCCATTTTGTTTTGATTAGGAGTCAGTGGATAGAGCTTGTGGTAGGTGAGGTGCAGATCGTTATTCAGAAATTCACGAAAGCAATGCGGTGACATGATAAAATCTTTAAACGTTTGCAACTTCTGTTGTTGGTTCTTGATAGTGATCACAGTCGAAGTGTCCTCTATTATCGCTTAATGAACGATTATTTGTCGTGGGGAATAGATATCGCATGCCTTCTTCCCCTTTACCACAGGTTTCCATAATCAGCATTCCCCCCGTATCGTGAAGCATTTAGCTAAAATAGATTATTTTTGGTGAATAAATTAATCTAATCAACTTTGTTAATGCTTGATTTATTATTAAAATAGATATATATTTTTAGTTACTCTATTAATATGCATAAACATGTTTTGCGGTAGAGTACCTTAATTATATTAATTAAATAAAATAAATATACTCTAATATTGCATTACTTTTAACAAAGAATGCATTAAATAAAAAAGTGATATATAATATGATAAGTAAATTAATTATTAAATATAAAAAAATTAAAAATCTTTAAATTCTGCTGCAAAATTAAGCAATTAATTCTGAGTTAAAATTAAAAAATATATTTTATAATTATTTAATGCATTCTTTGTTAAAAGTAATGCAATATTAGAGTATATTTAATTAATATAATTAAGGTACTCTACCGCAAAACAGGTTTATGCATATAAAATATGCGGTAGAGTACCTAAAAATATATATATTTATTTTAAGATTAAAATCAAGCATTAACAAAGTTGATTAGATTATTTTATTCACCAAAAATAATCTATTTTAGCTAATTAGTAGCACATTTAACTTACTTACTCGCAAGGTATGCAAGATTGCCAAAGACGTCATTAGTTGGAATTTTATATACTTAGACAAGTATCGCTTGCACTAATACTCCTTTTCCAGTATTGTTTAATGGTGCTTCTACTTCATTGCTCAGGGGTTGGCTGACCTAAAATACTCTTTTTTAAATTTTGGAGGGTCAGTCATTTCACACTTTGTGAATGGGCCTTTTTACTTACCACCCAGGCTCTATTGCATGTCTTGATGATAATTGCAACTGGCACTGCCTATAGAGGAAATCATATTGATGTTAGGATAAGCATAGGTTCGTGCTCTCTCTGCTAGAACATGTGTCTCTTGCATAGATAGTGCACTGTTTAAAGCCTGATGCTACAAATTAATCTCTTTAGCAAGGGCTTTTGGCTCATAGGAATAGCATCTGGATTCTTTCACATTGACCCCAAATTCTTGTGCGTGCGAGGTATTTTGCTTTTTGAGCTCCTCTGACGAATACACGTGAATCTAAACCCCTAATTTTTCTGAATGTATCATTTCATGAATAAGGCTGATAGTGTTAATATCTGAATCTTTCATAGAATTGGGGTTGAGACTTTGGTGTGATCCCTCAGCTATTAGTATGTTATCGAGTTACCCTTGATTTGGAGTTTTCTTATCTCTCTTTCTTCGGGCCTGATCTGCCGACTATGCGTTTATCTTGCTCTTGTGGTTTTCATTTAAGTGACTGTCGCTCACCTCTATCGGCTGGTTCTCTTTCTCTATGTATTTTTTCCTTGGGAGGCTCTCATCTTTAAAAGTAGAATTAATTAAATATTAAAGAGAATAGCTGAAGTAAACGTAGGGATACCTGAACCTTCCATTCCTTTAACTCAGGATTCTTGCTCAAGTTCATAATTTAAATAATTAACACAATGTAGGGGCAGCCGCAACTGAACTTCTTGGACATGCTTGATAGGACTCTTTCTCAAGAAGACGGGGGCGCACTTGCTAAGTTCAAGTAGACCAACTCATACTTCCTTAGTGCGATCTTGAAGGGCGAGAAGAATCAAAACCACAAAACCCTTTCATTAGTTTTGACGAGTTTTCGATTGATAAAAACAGACTATTAAGGCATACTTTATTAGGGTTTTAATAGGGTTTATATTGGGGTTTATAGTTTAAATATTAGTAATTTAATTGAGTATATGCAAGGTTTGTAGTCAGTTATTACAGTGAGAATATAAATTTACTGTTTAATTTGAGATATGGTTGTAATGATTATTGTGATCAACTCAAACCTATCTCAATTACACTTCTATAGCAAGACTCCTCCATAAATCTCCTGCTACTGTTAGGTCTCACTGTCTGTTATCATTAAATTTGAAGAGATAATTTATTAATTCTAAGCCTAAGAGATCTTTAAAATTTAAACAGCATCATATTGATTACCTCATCAATGATAAGACACTTAAATACTGGGCTCATTTTTCCTTGCCTAGAGAGCTTTTATGTTTCATCGCCAATTTCTAAGCTTCAAATCTCTGCTTAATCCATAGCTAAGATATATAAAAATAATGGAATATCTTACAAGACAGTCAATCGCATTAAGAGAGTGATTGACTTCATAGTTCCATTTTATAAGACTAATTTAAATCATATATTCGATTAAATGCAGACAGCTTAAGAGCATAATATAAAGTTCATACATGCTGATGAAGCTGTGTTTACATTCAATACCTTTATATCTAATTCTTGGTACAAGAGGTACAGCAACATAGAAGTTTATGATTAAAAATTGATGGTTTAAACTCATGCTATACAAGGTGGAATAAGTAGAGTAAATGGCCTCGAAACTTATGTTATTCACCTTCGTTCTATAAAGACTGAATAATATATTAAGTTCTTGCAATAACTCAGAGATAAGTACGCTGACTATGAGATTATTCTGTTCGTTGATAACTTATCAGTTCATAAAAGTAAAGACTCAAGGAAGGAATATGAAAGATTAACATAACACCTGTATTTAATGTTCCTTACAGCCCTCAGTTCAAGGGAATTGAAGTATATTGGGGACTATTGAAAGGCCACTACAAAAATCTTATGCTCTGTCATTTGATGCACGATCTGAAGATAGATACAGTAGATTTTATAAAGAGTGCTGCTAAGTGAGTCAGTGATGATAAAGCTAAAGTATGCGCTAGAGAAGGGAGATTTTGTGTATATAAATAATTTTTAGATTTAAACGAATGAATATGTTCACATATTAATTACCCTTTAAAGAGATTTTTATCTCTTTCTTTACCTCCTCTTATGGCTTGCTTGGACCCATTTTTCTTCTCTTAGTGCCAGCTCCTGCATCTATGTTCATCTCATCTGGTTTTTAGAAATCTTCGTAGAGTCTTTTACATAGTTCATGTTTTACTTGAGACTTTCTCTCTCTGTTTAATTTACTACGCGCTTTCATCAAGTAAATAGCAGTACCAAGTTTTTCTATAAAGTTAGATGTCAAAGCTTACTTAAGATGAATGGATGCTTCAGCAGTTCCTACAGCCAGGAATCACTAATTTTAATACCCTGCTTATCTTTCTCTTCAGGAGAGATACTGTAGCGTTTTTGTGAGCTTCTTAAATTACTTCATTTAAGTACTCTGGTTTTAGAGTACCAAGAATTCCAAAGAAGAAGTTTCTCTCTGGTAGCTTATTTGAGAGTTGCGACTTTGATGGTATGTAGAGAGCAACATCTGGATCACTAATAGCAGCGTTATATTGATTCGTCACTGATATTTCAGGGTAGTTAGGAATCTCAATCATCTTTATTTCATTAGTCTTAAAAGCCTTTTTCACTTCACTTAGTAAGGCTTTTAAGAAGAGATTAATGTTCCTTCCTGTGTTGGCAAGAACAATCTAACTATGGTTTATATATTGAAATTTGATAAAAGCTTACCTTGCTATACCAAATATCTATAGAGGTCCTCTTTACTTAGAAATTTTCCTATCAATTCCTGAGATTGAATTCTCTTCATTGCATCATTCACAGACTCCATCTTGCTTCTCCTTTCTATAAATGTTTATGAAAATTAAAATTATGGATACCCATTCTAAACTTTCTAATATTTTACTACTAAATAGGGAGATCCACCTGAAGGTCAACCTGAATAAGATAGGAAGAGAAAGATTGAGGAACTTTCTCCAAGTTTAAAAGTTTGACTTCTATATTTATAAAACTTTCTCCATTTAATTGCTCCTAATAATAATTAATTTAATAAAGTGGTTCTACTAATTTATTTAAAAATTAATTAGGAGGTTAAATTAAATTTCAAAACCGTATTATGTGGTACATTAAAAAAAATAAATTTTATAACCTCCCCTCCTAAATTTACAAGAAAAGCTTTAGGAGCACCCCCTAACTTCGTAAAACACATTTAGTTGCATTTTAATGAATAAAATGGATGAATTAGAATATATTATTTCTAAAATTAATAAATATAAAACAAATATCTCACAATCTGTTCTCATTAAACCTCTCTAAACCTTTGAGGGTATGCTATTACTCTTGTATATAGGTATAATTAAAACAGCTTGTATAATTATTAATAGTATTTATAAAATGAGCGGCAACTTACTTAGAAAGGCTGCATTACTTGGCATTAGTTAGCAAAAACTTTCATTCATGAATCAAAAGAGAGTTGAGACTTGCGATGCCTCCACCTAATATGAGCCAGAAATTCTCTAATCTTAGGTTTCAGATTTTGAGTAGCAATTCAGTTGTTATATATAAATACAGAGCTAAGGAATTAAATGCGAAGTTGAAATGAAAATGGTTGAAGAAGAGGAAGAGAAAAATAAATTAAAGCATTACATATATGTGAACACTGTGAGAAGAACATCACTTATAAATCTGCTCTTAAGCGTCATTTCTTAGAGCAGCATTCTAACAAGACCAAGCTCTATCTTAAGCATGATAAGAAAGATGGAAAATATTTCTGCCCTTACTGAAATAAGTAATACAATAATTCAAGGGATTTAAAAGTTCATCTATAAAACCATCATGGCAAGAAATTTGAAGTAATAGATCCAGAGAATGGTGAGGCCTTTCTTTAAGAAAGAAAGCCAAGACACCACTTAGATCACTGGAGCAAAGAGTAAAGAAAGAAAGAAAACAAACTTATTATAGCAGTGAGAAACCTCCCTGCATCAGAGATATAGTAAAAATTACTCTTAAATTGCATGCACTGAATCTTCAAATATTGAATATAATTGATCTAAAGAGTGTTAAGAAAGTTATCTTATCCTTTAGGATAAGTATGAGAAAAAGGTTATAACTGATAAGCAGTTCTCTTACAAGATTTATCCAAACTACTTTTAATGCGATTAAAAGTATCAAATGGAATTTTTCAATGAGTACTAAGCTCTTACTAAAGCAAGGGTTAGACAGTGCATATTAATAATTAAGCTCGATGCAATTATGTTTGCTCAAGATCATGATGCTTTTCGTCTCCTTCTATACTAAATGACTTTAAGAGACTTAATTTAAGATTAAAAGATTCCAAAGTAGCTACCTTTTATTCTTTCAAATGTTTGTAGAGGCATTAAAGAGCTGCACACTTTAGGATATGTTCATAGTGACTTAAGTCTGAGAATATTATGCTTAACTTTTGACTACTCAGAGTAGTGATAATTGATTTCAATAGATCATAGAGAGTTGAAGCTTCAGGACTTGGCAACGTTTATGGTACTCCTGGATACTTTCCAGAAAGAGAGGACTGGAGAGATGGTGATATTAAGTGGGATATATGGGCTCAAGCAGCAAGATTACTATAGCTGCAAGAGAGAGAAAGATTCAAAGCAGGATAAAGAATTATCTAGACAAGAATAAGATAAAAAGTAAAATAAAAGATATGTCAGAGTAGATAATCATAAAGCCTAATCAAAGAACGGACAATACAATAGACTAGTTTGTAAGTTGGATAGGAGAAATAAAGTTTAGAAAGTTGCCTCATGATGCCAAAGTACTGTTTGAGTGAATATTAAAAATAATACAGAGGAATAACACACTAATTTACTTTACATTTAAATCCTAAACCCATGCATAAATACTAATAAAGCATGCCTTAATAGTCTACTTTTATAAATCAAAAGCTCAATAATTCTACTTACAGGGTGTTGGGGTTTTTATTATGAGATATGCTATCAATAATGAAATCTGTTGACATTTAATCGTGATTGGGTTTTATAGCATGAAAATCGGGTCTTTCGAATTTTGAGAAAATTAATTATAATTTTTAATACAATCTCAAAATATGCCAAAAATGCCAAAAAATGGGTCAAAAGGTACATTTGAAAATTGATCATAATTTCTACAGTTTTTTGGACGTCAATCAGCTTGAGCACCTAGAAATGATAATTAAAGAAGGATTTTAGCCAAGGGAGAACATGAAAATGAAGGATGATATCAGGATGACACAAATAATTAAATGAGTAATGTGCATTGTGATCTTTGTCTATTTTGTCTACAAGGGTCTTCACCTCTGTCATTGGTTGTGTTTGTCCTATTATATAGAGCGTTGCTTATTGTTTTATCTGAGGTTCTGATCTATCGTTTTTCTCGTTTCACGCTTCATAAATATAGGTTTCCTCAGTAGAGTAGATCATCATCAGAACGGATGCCTTCATCTCTATGCTGTGATCCACGATCTCCCTGTGATGATTAGTGACATTGTCGCACCACGTCTTGTATCTCTTTGTGCGATCTCTTACCAAAAGACATGTTGTTTATGATGCACAGCAGCTTGCCTCGATGATGGCGGTGTCGGGAATGTATGTGGGTGCCAAGTACTTCTGCATGTGTGGTGAGAGCTTCCTCAGGTCCAGCTCCATGATCTGGGCTACATGAATGGTATGATGTTATTGGTGACTCTGTTATCAGGGCTTAGCATGTTTGGGGAGAGGTTAGACATAATAATAATTATAAGTAGAGTATAAGAGGAGTAAAATTTAACTCAGATCACCCCTTTAATTTGGTTGCTTTTATATTTTGGAAGACCACATTATATATACATATAATGTAATATGTTTAATAAAGTAAAAGCAACCAAAAGTATTATAATAATATAAATACTATATTTATATTAATTTAAATTAAATTAAATCATTTTTTCAAATTCAAAAACTATTTACAAATTTATTAAAAATAAATATGGCCAAATTGTATTAATTGTACATTTTACTATTTAATATTTTTAAGTTTTTAATATATTAACTATTTAAATTGTACATTGAACAGTCCTTAGGAATAAGTTTGTTTTAATAATTAATTGTATGGAATGCAATGAAAAGTGATCTATTAATTATTTATAGTAATTATATAAGTGCATTTATTACAGTTCAACTATATGAGAGCTCTTCATTTCTTCTCTTGATTACTGTTGTTATCTGTTTGATCCACGCCCGTCTCATCAATGATTGTTGGTTCCTCAATCATAAATTAAATCCCCGTATTCCAACAGTCGCTGCTTCTTGTAACCTCAAGCTCTATCTCGTTGAACGGAACTACTCATCTTACCTCTGCATCTAACTCGTGAATTCCACCATTTACATCATAGTTTCAAACGATTTCCTATCTAATTCACTCATAGAGTCGAATGGCAGCTGATTTGATATTGCTTTAACCTTGCTGAGCTGAATCTGATTACAGGATCTTTGTATTTGAGGTTCACTGGATATCCCTCACCCTCGAAGAATTTTTTTTAGGTCGTCTATCTTTTCCCAGTCATAAAATATGCCTCGGTTGATTTCATCCATAATTATCAGATAAGGCTTTGAATACAAGTTACTTGAGTCAATGCAAAATGTGCGATTGAGTATTCTGAAGTCCTCCATGATAAAAATTTTTCTAAGGAATTTAGCTATTCATGTCTTCCCTAACCAAACAGCCAGACAACATTTACTTTAGCCGGTCATTTCCTAAAGATAACTCTGTTTAGCTAGTCAATCGCATCAAAGTACATCATATCCTCCAACAATTTAGCATTGAGTGTAGTTAGTGTGGAGATCGTTGAAGTAAACTTATTAGGGATTGGAATTTAGTTATCTTTTGAACTGGCTTAGAAATAATCTTTTACTCGAAACCTTAGTACGTCATTAGAGTCTTTGAGATTTTGCATGATTTATTCAAAAACAACGTCATCGTCCTGGTACATCTCATATGTCATCGACATTCTTTATTTGGTTTATCTTAATAAGCTGCTTGAATGTACCTGCGATTTCTTATGATTATGTAAAGGTTCTGGCAGTTATGTTTTTATTCTCCTAAATCTAGATTGGACTTTTGCGAAGGCAAGGAAAGTTTAGAAATCTTCAACGTCCCCACTTTAAAGCACAAGTTTATCATGGTTAGCATAAATTTTCCTGAGTTTTATTTCCCGACAACTGAGTAGTATAACTTTAGATCTTTCAACACCTTGAAGCCTAGAAAATCAGGCTTGCTGAAGTAGTTTTTGCATAGCCTAATCCCATCTGATTTGACTTGTATCGTAAGGAACTACCTTGGCGGTTATTTGCAATTGCATTGAAATACTAGAGCATGACTAAATCTCGTAGACTTCTCGGAAACTGCTCCAACAACGCTGGTGTAGAGTTTTGCTTTCCATCATCGGTCTTAATCTAGAGCACAAAAATCTGACGCTGGTTGGGGTTATTATCTATCTTGTGATTTTGCTTTCATTAATATTGCAAGTGATACTTAACTATCTTTGATCAATAGCATGTATATCATTAGAATGTCTCCATACTCATATCAACATTCATTTTTTAAATATAATTAATCTAAATAATTAATAGATCACTTTTCATTGCATTCCATACAATTAATTTTTAAAACAAACTTATTCCTAAAGACTGTACAATGTACAACTTAAATAGTTAATATATTAAAAACTTAAAAACATCAAAAAGTACAATGTACAATTAATACAATTTGGCCATATTTATTTTCAATATTAAGATATGTAATAAAAAGTGTACTAAATCAAATTACTATTAGAGCTATGTGTAATTAGTGGCAGTTAATATTAATTATACTTACAATTACTTATTTATTTTTCAAATTTCCCAATTCAATTATACTTTAGCAATATTATAATTGTATTTAGATGTTTATTTTATTATCTGAGAACATATTTGAATTAATAAGTTAGATTCATTTAAATGCAGAAGCTGA
This sequence comes from Oxytricha trifallax, assembly GCA_000711775.1. NCBI lineage: Eukaryota > Ciliophora > Spirotrichea > Sporadotrichida > Oxytrichidae > Oxytricha > Oxytricha trifallax. Next base: position 15,105 of record ARYC01006611.1, read on the forward strand.
TGGTGTACTTGAAGGTGATTACATGAGTGGAGGGGACACTCAAATGAGGAAGAAGGCAATCATATCGTATGATCAGATTGCATTTGAAATCTTTAAGTCAACTAATTTGAATATTTAATCAGCATATTGAAATATAATCATTATACTCTTACATTGTGCTACTATAAATCATATTATATTTTATCATTTTATAATATATACTGTCAATATAAGAAATTACTCGTAATTATTTATGAGTTAATAAGTTCAATTTCTTAGAACTTCATCAAATTAGCATAAGTGCGATATAATTAAAACTGAAATAGTGCATTATACCCCAGTAAGAACATCAACAGCATTAGGAGTATAAACATCAACAGCATTAGGAGTATAAACAACAATAATCTATATTTTATTGCTGCTTTTATTTAAAAATGTCAATAAAACTTATAAAGAGATATCTTCACAGTGTTTGATTTAATTAATTCAAATCGCTTGCGTTTGTTTGTTTTAAATTAGAGGAATAATGCAGTTTGATTTGAGGAAGGATTTTAATTTAGATGTTTAAATCGTTCTTAAGAGCGTTTTGCAAACTACTCTTAATTATTATATTAATTAACAGTAAAAATATAATGGCTTATAGTTAGAATAACGTCATGTTAGTTTATTATTAAATTTAAATGCTCTAATATTCAATCGTTATATTATTAACTACTAGTTTAATGTGATTGACGGCATATTTAAACAAATCAAAGAAATTATTATGTTCTATATAATTTAGTTAGAGCAACATGTTTAAAGAATGTGAAAGATGTTATTAAATACTTGAATAATTATATATTATTTAGCATTATCCATGGGTGCCTTAATCACATCTGAATATTGAGCAGACAGATGATGCAGTTGAGGAATTTGTTATTGACAAAGAGTTTGAGCTGGTAAAAATTCAAGCTTATTATAAAGATAGATGTACTAAATACTATAAAGAAACAGTTAATGACAGAATTGTTAATTACGATGATGTAAGGACTGAAAATCTTAAAGATGCTTTGAAGTCTTAATCGATAAAACCGTTGACACTAATTAGTAAGTTATAGTTGCAACCAAATATAAAAGTTATTAAAGCCAAGGAGAACGACAGGGGTGAATAAAAAGCCTTTTCTAATGAGGAGGATGATGTTTAGAGTGTACACTCACACACTTTTGTGCTTATGAATTGCTAGAATTAGCCTCTCTTAACCACTCTTATGAATATAGAAATGAATTTAGCAATAAAATGACAGCCTTTAGAGCATTTACTTCAGTGTTTTGGTTTAACGTATATTTATATTGTTTATATAAGGACCTTTAATAGCAGATTTTTGAACAATTAAATATCTCTCGTTTGTATTCTAAGTCAAATAGTTTCTCATCAGTAAAATAATCAGTAAATAGTATTTACATTAGGCAATCCATATTTATTTGTTTACATTGGCTTTATTGACGCAAGCAGTATATTATATGTATTATGTGCTCACTGTTCCATTCTACTGAGATATTACATGTTATGTCTAAATCAAACAGATGGCACAGGAATAAATATATTTATCTTTAGTATCATATTATAAACCTTTTTTAATTCAGATGAATTTCATGCAACATGAGATATTCCTTATATGCACACCGATTGATAGAAATCACTAACTAACTATGGGTAAGACTGACTTCTTAATCTTGAATCCATAGAAGCAACAAAATGATTAATAGCTAGCTAATTATCTTGAATTGCTAAGTCATTAAGCAACTTTCAAGAATAAAACCATCAATCTAGAATATTTTCTAGTGAGAATATCTCTTTCTATATGTAGATTTATTTTAAACCGTGAGTTAATTTCAGTCCAGGAGATGATGAATCATTGCAGTATTTGATGCTTTATTCAACGGTATTATAATGGAGCAAGTAGGATAGACATAAGTAGAGCTACGCTGGTCTTAAATGTTAAAGTGAGCTCTCTTTGTAAAATGAAATTGAAAGAATCAGCTGGTTAGTATTATCATGTAGGAAAGACTACTGTCATTACATATTAGCTTAGAAGCGTTATCGAGATTGCTCTATATGCGCTTATAAGCAAGTGATATAATGAAAATAATGCAAATTAAAACAGCAAGTACTTTATCATCATTATTCCGTATAATCAATATGATGATGAATAAGAAATATAGAATGTTAAATAAATAAAGAAATGACCCTCTCAATTAATAGACAAGTCTAGAAAATAGGAAGATTATAATGATAAATATGTCATTATAGATTTATGAAATCATTCAGAATTTACAAACATAACATTACTATGCAGTAATGTTTATTTAAAATTCAACAATAAAAACATTCTGAATTTTGCTTGTGTTATTTTACCAATATATTTCTAATAAACTGTAATATTTTATTTCAATTAATCTCTTTAGTTCTATAAATAAATAAATAAATCAATTTGATTCATAATACTATTTATTTAGTTTGGTTATTTTATACCTAAATCTAAAATATTAAATTATATATTTAGATGGTAATTATCTATATTTTCTTTGTTTATAGTGAATCAATAATAACAAATAAATTAAAATAAATAAAAATTATTATAATAACATTAAATTAAAAAGTAGTATTATATGTAGGGTAATATAAAGGTTTAAAATAACTATATAAAAAAATGTACAATGATTTGGCTTGTAAATTCTGCAAATATGAATTAAATTACTCTCTTATCCAATTATACTTGTCCCACTACCGTAATACTCCCACTGCAACTTACAAGATTCTATCCAATAATTGACTTATAGTATTAATATCAAAAAAATTAGAACAATTATTTGTAGCTATTGAATATCAAATTAAACTTCTACTTTGATGATATATAGGAAATAAGATTTAATGGTATATATATTTATATGTGATTATTATCGATCATTTTGCTGTTGTCTTGATTTGGTTGTCTCATTAATCTATTGATTCTAAGTTTAAATTCATAGCACATGTTTATCTACAAATAATAAGCAATCTAACTTGTTCATTTGAAGTTGCTCTAATTGTATTTGCCGAATTAATAATATTAAGAAACTAATGATTAGCAATTTGTTTCAGATAATTTCAATATTCGAGTCTTGTTCACTTAGTTATATATAAAACTGAATTTAAGTAAGTGATTGGGATCAGTTTAATCTGAAGAAAATTTCAGTGATTTTATATAGGTGAATGTCTTGTTTGTACATATAGCAAAGCATTTAATTTTCTATACCTACTCCATCATAGTTTAACAAAGATTTTTATTGTAAATATCATAGTTTTAGTTTAAGAATTGTGGCATATTCAAAGTTTAAATTGAGCTGTCCACCTTACTATTGCTGCTATGCCTAAATCTTTTCATAAATCCTACTTAATTGAAGTTAAAGTGTCAAAATGATCTTAGATTTATGAATTAGACTCTCAAATTACTAAACTATACCTTGTAACATAAAATACATTATCTTTTATATCTCAACAATAGGTATGCCTATCTACTCTAACATACATTTATAATTATCTATGTTATGACATCGTTAATCTGTAAAGGACAGGGCTCGAATCTTATGAAATTCAAGGTGATTTATATTGTAGTGAATGTGAAACTTTGTGATACAATTTATCTTTAAATCCAAAAAACATTGTATTAACTTGATTACTAATTACAATAAACTTACTTATAATATATTATTAAATTTCAACATTCATTAAATGAGTTTAAACCATCCTATCAAATGATTTGGCATCTTAAGTATATTGTTAATATTCTTAAGGAAATTATATCATAGATTAATCTTTAAAATACAGGGATAATTTAGTAATAGTAGAAACAGACACTTTAATAAAATTAACAGTCCCAAACTTCTAAATTAATTAAATATAAGCTTTAACAAACAAAGTTCTTTCGAATAATTTATATAAAATATGGTTAACTACGATTTCAATCATTTTCAGTCATCATTTAATGTAGTTTATATTGTTTTTTCTAAAATATATCTGTAGCATTTACATTTAATGTTTATAGTTATCTCCTTTTATATTCTGAATTTTATTAATAATAATAGTTTTCCATTTATAATTTCAAAATCTTAGTTTAATATTTATAGTTAATTGTTTTTAATTTATGCAAAATATTATCCCAATAAAACTTTTATATTAGATCATAGATATGCTATTAATTTACAAGATTAAAGGTATTTTGTTTATGGATTCATTTCGTTTTATGATTAGATTTTAATAGTATGTCATATGAACTAAGAAAATTACTCATATTCCCCATTGAATATCATTTTTACTATCATGATTTTAATGAGACTTTAATGCTGTTATCTCAAGTAATTCCTCCATATCTTGCTCGAATATGAGAAGTAGCTAAAGACTTAAGTTTCTTTTATATCAAACTTAGCAATAAACATGTCCAGTGTCCCTGCTTCATGTAGAATTTATGATATTTATTTCTTTCACTCTTTAATTTGTTCTTACATTTATATGATTTAGGCGCAGTTTTATCGACCATTCTATTTCTTAATTTATTAAGAAAATTATCTTTATTTGTTGATATTTTACTATAAAACGACTTTTAAGCGATGTAATTAAACACACATTCTGTGATATGATGAGTTTTGAACTAATTATTATTGACGTGATAGACGCAACGAATAGGAGAAGTTTATTATAAATAATAGAGTTATTTATTTAAGTGATTAAACTTAAGTTTAATATACTGTAGATATTATTTCTTATGAAAATGAAGCACTAAACTATTGATATACATCAAAACAAGTATCAAAATAGTGTCTAAGATTTGTTATTTCAATTGTTTTAAATGCAATATTATGAAATTTTTGATATTCTTGCAAGGTTATATAAAACAGATTTATAATATCATTAACATTAATGTTAATTATTTAAATACAGCGAGTGTAAAATGCTAGAGATGATATATAATAACTAAATAATTACTCTTTTAAGATACTTAAAAAACCATCATAGATAGTACTCATGAGTGATAAATAACAATCTATTATGGCTATACATCAATTCCCAACTAGTGATATTTTCAATTTGTTGTCTCTCTACCTCTTGAGTACCTTCCTTGGTCTTATCATTTGTTATTCTATTTCTTTCTGGAATCATTTGGCTTACTTTCAGCGGTTCATTCTCTTCTGTTTAACTAATTTGAGATTATCTTTTTTAAATCTACTCTACATTAATATAAAACTTTTATACTAGCTCTATCATCCTTATATCATTTAAATAAACTTACAGATGTTGAATATTATAAAAAAGAAATTTCTTTTTGCATAAGAGGGTTAATTAAATTAAATAATAAAATAAGAAACTGCTTTGAAGATTATTAAAATGATTATTTTACTTAAAAACAACAGTGTAAATTTCATATGTTGATTATGAGCTGAAAGTTTATCTTAAATTATAATGCAACTAAAACTTTATTGCTCTTATTATAAAATAAAATAATTAATTATTTATTTTATTAATATTAATAAAAATATCTAATGAACCCAGCTAGGCATTAGCATGCATAAATTGTTATAATAACACATTCACGCTTATTGACCTTGGTATCAGGACGGGGAATGCTTTACAACAGCGTTAAGGAAGATCTCCAGCAAGAAACAGAGCATAAATGGAAGAACGAGGTATCAGTGTAATCTAACTCATGATACTTACTCAAACAAATAAAGGAATATCTCAAGGGCAAACAAAGAAATATGAGATTTTGGCAGTACCAGCTGCTAATTGCTCCTCTTTAACAATCCATACAGCGACAGCTAATCTTAGAGTATTTTGCAGTAGATTAATTCTAGCTTCTAGTTGTAGTTGATGCGGTGGGCATTTGAAGGTATGATTCAATCTATATATCTTTGAAAATAAATAAATGATTCAACTGAAATGATAAAAAATGGGGGATTGGTAGCATATGATGTACTCCTCTTTACTAATGCTCAAGACACCTACAATTCCAACTTACTAGAAGTCTGGCATCTCTGAGATAATAAACTTATTGGAGATTCAAACTTGACAGTGTAATGTAAACAAGATTAGAGGTCAAGCGAAATAGCGTTAAATTAGCAATAGCGGTTCACAAGAATCCTTATGCTGTCTAATAGAGTGTGATAATTCTTCTCTAAAAGTCTGATAATAACGAAAGGAATCTGCCTAGTCACCACCACTGTAACAGGGCGGAATTCAAACTGCTCTCAGAAGAAAGCAATATTTAAAGTAGCGTAAAACAGTTTTTGCAATAAGAGCTTCGGCAACAGCCTCAGATATCATGAGAAGACATATGAAACGCTCTTATAAATGGCAGGGGATGATCATAGAAAAAAAGATGCTCGCTTATCTCGGCTAGTGTGATGGATCTCTGAGTCGGACATTCCCCCGTCGTGAGATAGCGCCTGGTGCGTAGAGTGGAGCTCTTTGAACAAAGCCTAATTCACGTTTACCCCCACATTTGTTTGCAATACAGTTATCTCAGGACAATCAAAAATCCAAAGTGTTATATTCACTCAATTAAAATTGGTAGAGCTAAAGAATGTTGTCAGGGCAGAAGCTTTTATGGATCAGCCTTGCTAATAGCATTAAGCAGCCAGTATAAATCAGTCTGCTCGGATAAATCCTAATCATCTAAGAATAGTTGATGGAAGCATTGATGAGAGTAATCCGTGGGCCATGTGAAAAGAGACATCCAAACTATACTAGATCGCTGTGAATTAATATTTCCAGCTTTACATCTTAAAAAGTGAAATCAGTAAGTTTACCATTGCCTGAACTTCCTTTTATCTAATCATCCCAAGTAAGTGATTGGCAGTCCCATAAATGAGTGCATCTATTATGAGAAATGAGAGTTCTTAATCACTGACAGGCAGATTATTCAAACTTTAGGGTATCCAACAACTCTCAATATACAATAAAGTTACCAATATTAGAAGATAGAATAAGTGTTATTAAAAACTAAATAAAAGCAAATAAATTTTAAATTACACAGATTGTACAAATAAATTTATTGTATTTGGTAGCTTATATTACTTGCTTTCATCCTATTTTTTACAATCTTTTACTTGTTGCAATTTTATTGAATCAATTAATCCAAGATATCAATCTGTGTCCTTCTGCTATTCTGCGATTTCATTGCTTCATTAAATCTCTTTTCCACATTGTTTGGCACTGTTCTTCTTGTGTTTTCATCATTACCACTTCCTTGATTGAATAGCTAGATCCACTCAATTTCATCTTTAGATATTCCACTTCGATGTTTGGTATCATGTAATTGGGAGAAATCTAATAAAATAAAACAAAATTTAAAAATACATACATTCATGACAATTATTATATTCACTAATCATGCTTTTAAATTCTATTTTTATTATTAATAATAATAAATTATATATAGTAAACGACTTATACTGAATAAATCAAGTGAGCACCTAATGAAAGAATACAATTTTAAGCGAGTAAAATTAAAATGGGGCGATTGTTAAATTAAAATAAAAAAAGTGATCAAATAGAATTATGTTGATATCAAAATACATTAGTAAAGGTCAAACAGTCACTAATTTGAATTAAGTTTAACTATATGCTTATTTAACTTTAATCAAACATGGAAATATCTGATTTTTGTTTTAACAACTTTTCCAATTCATTCCTATTTATGAGCATCGATCTTGTTATTGATGTCGTTATCTTTAGGTTTTTTAATGAAATTTTCTGAGATTTACTGTTTAAATAGTGTTATGGGTGCGAATTAAAGTGACGAACTCAATATGCTAAATCATTGGTCACAGTGATGGTCACGATGGCTGTGGCCATTATCTTTAGGGTATCTTCCTCAAAAATAAAAAGTGTGTGGAGAGTGTGGAGTTTGACAATCACAATAACAGTAGAAATAGCAATAATAGCAATAATAATCTCAAAATCAAGCATTATTAGTAGTCTGGGATTTATTCAAAGCATCTATTTTTCTCGAATTTATAGATGTGAGACAAAATATTGAAGATGGTGAAGAAGATGATGTTGATGAAAACTATCAAAAATCTGTGATGTAAAATTTTGGAATTCTCTAGAATATTAGCCGGACTACTAATAATGCTTGATTTTGAGATTATTATTGCTATTATTGCTATTTCTACTGTTATTGTGATTGTCAAACTCCACACTCTCCACACACTTTTTATTTTTGAGGAAGATACCCTAAAGATAATGGCCACAGCCATCGTGACCATCACTGTGACCAATGATTTAGCATATTGAGTTCGTCACTTTAATTCGCACCCATAACACTATTTAAACAGTAAATCTCAGAAAATTTCATTAAAAAACCTAAAGATAACGACATCAATAACAAGATCGATGCTCATAAATAGGAATGAATTGGAAAAGTTGTTAAAACAAAAATCAGATATTTCCATGTTTGATTAAAGTTAAATAAGCATATAGTTAAACTTAATTCAAATTAGTGACTGTTTGATCTTTTCTAATGTATTTTGATATCAACATAATTCTACTTGATCTCTTTTTTATTTTAATTTTAACAATCGCCCCATCTTAATTATAATGCATACTAAATATAAAGCTCCTCACTATACTATTGTTTACCTTCGACCAGAGCATGGTTTGCCGAAATAAATTATAATACTGAGTTCTTGCAATTTTTGACTCGGCCTATAGTCGAATAAGAGAGAATATGCAGATAGATATATCATTGACAGAAATAGTATTATCTCCATAAATTTATCATAAAATGCTAAAGTTTATTCCATATAAGTAAATAGAGTAAATTACAAAGTTCAAAATTGTAATTTACAAATGTTAAAGGATAAGTTATTATAAAAATGTATGAATAATAAAAATAAGTACCACAAAAGCGAAATAACTTCACTTTAATGTGAGGGTATAATTTGATGAATTTAAATGGTTTTATTAAAGTGAAGTTATTTCGCTTTTGTGATGCAATAAAATAGTACCGCCAATAATAAAGTCCAGCTAATTTTGAATTCGTTATCGAATAAGCCCAATATCGTTCAAATTGGCCAACTTTAACTGCCAATAATTTAATTAAGTTTAAGAATAAGTAAGTGTAAATTATAGTGCAGGTGAGCTAAGGCTCCACACTCTTAACATACGTTCATTAATGTTGTATAAAGTAATAATTATTCAAACTACAACTGTATTTGATTCTTAGTTGATTGTACCAACTTGTCTCTATTTGTTTCTTCCTCATGCTATTATTTGTTCATCTCTGGTATCGTGTTGTATTCCAACTTTATACCATGTTGTCTTTTATTGGTTTAACATAAGATCTGATAGGTGTTAACTCTCTTCTGATTCATTTGAGTTCTCTGAGTCGCATGACTGGTACTTCATTGATGCGTCATCTTATTCTTAGTCAGATTATTTTTCATCTTTGTTCCCTTCATTTATACATTATTCATATATAATGTCTAGAAGTTATTGTCTGTTGACTCTATCGAATCCTCATAGCTATTGCATGATGCCCTTTTTCTAGTTTATTCATTATCTTCGTTACTTGTATCGGTATCGAATAGTTTTGTCTATAAGCCATTTGTTAAAATGATGTCTTATTCCAGACTCTGTCTTTCATTAGATGTTGCGATACTAGTTCTATAGCCTTTGTTATGGCAGGTAATATCGTGATTGGTCTTAATTTGTCTTCAGTAACCACACTCTTCCTTTTTTCATCTATGGACAGGATCATTAGTCTTCCCCTTAGTAGATATTGGGGTATGTTTTGTTAACCATTAACGATTTGTTTCTATTAGGTTTACAATTCTTAGCCATGCTTCTTCATTTCTTAATGTATTATCAAGTATATGATCTGTACCTGATGCTTAATTTCTAGATAGTTTTTCAAGTACAGGTGCTTTCATTATGTCTCCTTCTTTGTCGCATAATCCGAGATCTTCCTATGACCACGGTTGATTAACTTCTTTGTTGTCTATAGCTTTGCAAATCGGACCCTTAAGCTTTCGCTTGGTGATTCTTTTCTGGTTTGTAAATCGAATCTAATGAATTCAAATCCTGTATATTTTTTACTTAAGGGACTGAATTATTATTAATTAATCTATTAATATATTATTATTAAAGTTTATGATCTCTGGTTTTAACGGCTATTTTTATTTATTAATTTCTTAAATTCTAGATATGAGTTGGAGGTCTGTCTTTGATCTCTAATTCTTTCATTTAGTCTTCGAGGACGCTTTTTGGTATGTCAGGCCATGATGGATGCTATACCAACTCTGTTGTACATTTTTTAGATCTTGTCTTGCTACTTGTTTGTATAAGAATACTTATTCTTATAATTTAAACGATGTCAAAAGTATTTTGTGGTCTGATGTTGATGCTTGCATTCTTACATTTCTTGTTTCAATGTTAGAGTGTACCACATCTATTGATTAGGAGCCTCTGGTTAGGAATGTCTAATAATTCCAAGGAATATGTGTATTTAAGTCACCCAAGATTATCCATTTGAACCCTTCGCTTATGTGTAGCCCTTATATTTGTTATATCATCTTTCTTTTTTGGTCTGGTGTATTACTCGGTGGTATGTACACATTGATTAAGATGACTTTTTGTCCTCCATAAAGAATTTTGAGAATATGTAAATTCTTCTTGACCACTATTGCTTCGTAGTCTACATTTTTCTTTATTAGTTTATTAGTGTAGCTACTCCGTGTATCTTCTTTTGTTCCTCTTTGAGTTGACCAGTTTACTTTGTGTTTTCAATTTTAGATTAATTTTTAATACTAACAGCCATGATTGTTTAGTAATCAGTAAGTGAGAAACGGTGATTTCTAGCTTCCAATAACCCTATGATCTAAGACTTGTAGTTGAATACTGTCTTCTTAAGGAGTCTAAGAGAAAAAAATTTATTCGATCTTTCTCTAGATCCACGACAAGTTCCTTAGAGGGGTATTCTTGACTTTAGCAGTTTTGTAAAAGTGGTTAAGATCCATATTCGATTAAATTTTAATTTAAAACTCTAATAATTTTATTAATTATTAAATTTAAATTAATTTGCTGAATTCTTATGTATTCCTACAATAATTATTGATGATTTTACATCGATTTAATATTGAAAACATAATGTTAAATGGGATTATTACAAGTTTTCAACACAATTTATTAAATATAAATTATTTAATAAAATGTAAACATTAAGAAATATGATCATGAAATGATTATTTCTAGTTAATTAGCCATAATACAAATTTCTGGTGTTTTTCATAATAATAAAATATGCAGAGAATATTGGCTTTTAAAGAAAGAAATTTGTAAAAATTTAATGTAGTAAATTTTGGGAAATTAGTTCAAGTTAAAAGACAATATATTCTATCTCTAGAGCCACATGTCGTGAAAGTTGAGATTATCTTTCCTATCTAATGTCATGGAAGAACATTAATAAGTATTTGATAAGATTTTCTGGTTAGAAGGTTAGTAAATATGCATGACATTAATTTGTTTTAGCATCCAAGATTATAAAATCTTGATGAGTAATCCTAATCAGTCCAACGATCATCAACTATTGTTCAGGACCTCTTATTCATCAATTTAGATTAACAATTCTTGATTCGCTCTTCTATTTTTGCGACAACATTGATTTTCACAGAAATTTGAGGCCTCAAAAACTATATACGTTAATAGTTATTATAAAGTACTAGTTATTTTCACAATTTTAAGATTGACTTTTAGCTTTAAACACATTGATTTATTATTTTAAATGATATGATAAACATTCATAAAATCCGAAAGAATCTATAAATTTACTACTTTATATGCTTTATTTTAATGTTCTTTTAAATATTTAAATTTACGTTATCTTGCTTTCTTGTCATTCTTCATTCATTTATATATCTACGTCTTTAATTCTTACGTACATACATTAATGATATATTATTATCTGTATATTTCTAGTGTATTCATAATAACTTACTTATTAAGTACTAAAATTGCCATTTATAATCAATATACTAACATTAACATGCCCTCTACTTTCTTTAATATTTATTTATTAATAAGATTATGTTAATGAACAACTGAAAGAAAATTATGAATAAATAGATTTAATGTTGTTAAGTTAACTTGAATTCTTACAAGAAATTCATAATTTTTAACAATTTCATTTAAATATATTAATATTACTAGTTTATTACTTTAAGTGTCATTAAATCATTAGTATCAGTCTAAGATGTAAGTAAACTTGAAGTAACTGACCTTGAAATGCGTTCTAAACACAAACATCAAAGATCCCCATAAAAATGAGGATAATATCGCTGGTGTATTGTATTAATAGTGTTCTTTACTAGAAACAAAACAACAGTTACTTTTACATTTTATTATTATGATTCATGAATATATTTTTATAGTTAATTACTGTACAGGCAAAGTTCCATTAGTTATGAATAATTCTTCCTTTAAATATTTATAAACATAATAACAATAATACTTATTCAAATCACACAAACACGTAACATTTATTTCTATTTAAATAGTCGAGATTAGAAAATATTTAAATGGTGGAGGTAGTGGAACTTAAGAAAAATCCAGATGTATAATAAGGCAGAAGTCTATGAGATAGACAGTTACTAATTCATCCTTTATATAAGTATTTTAAAAAGTGTGATCTATAAAAGACAGAATCTGTGCTTAGATCACATAAGGCAGACAATATGTTATTAACTGATCATTCAATGATGTAGATAACAAATCTACAATCATGCAAAACTAACTTATTTCAAACTATTAACAAGATAGAGAGATAAATGGACTATTAGGAGGACAATTGATAACAGTTAGAAGCATAAAAATAGAAGTGAAAAGAATATGTCATAATGAAAGCTACAGGTGTGGAGAGACTAGGACAATAATAAAGTCATGTAATAATAAAAATAATAATAGAAGATTGTAAAATGAACTTGATTAATTACAACTTTATATAGAAATAGTAGGTGTCCATTGAGATATTGATATAAAAATAATTATACTTAATACAATTGATCTTCTAAACACTTAAATTAAATAAATAAGCTATTGATACTGAACAGTAAACATTATCAAAATACCAGACCTAATAGTATGTTGGGAGGTATATCCCGACTAGTTCCGGTACTTCGGAGTTTGAAACCGAGAAGGCACTGGGTTTTTATGAAATAAGTCCCGGATCTGAGAACCTCCTCAGAATACGTAAGACAAGATATAGAGGGACCACGCCAATAAAAACGTCAACCATTGATCATACATGGCATATTAAAACTGAATGATCCCATTATCCTTGAATAGGAGAAATAAGTAAACAAAGATAATGCAAAGAATTGGGGCGCACCGTATGATTCCCGCAAAGACTCCATTTATCAGGAAAGTATAAGAAAATCTACAGTAGAAACCCTTATAGAGTACAGTAACAAGTTTCCCACCTAGCCTTGGTTAGGGGACAGTTCCAGCAGAGAGCTGAATGGGGTTTTACATGGTACAGTACACCTAAGAAAAGAAGAAAAAACTCAGAATGATAAGGAGAAAATACGAGGTAGAAGGAAAGTTTTAGTTCACGACGGTATGGAGGCCGATGTGCACTCCAACATCCATGATGACAAACTGTTGAGACATAGTTCCTCACGCTGAATTTGTTTGAATTATTCCACTGGATTGATTTCGTATTTCTATGCTAAAAATTAACTAACTAAAATACCAAAGATATAGAGAAAAAATTAATTATTTAGATACTTTAGCTGGTAGAGAAGATTAACTGTATAATAAAGCTTTCATATTAGAAGAGCTACTAATAATTTTAAAATTAAATATTTCAATCTAACACTGGAAAGAATAATCTAATTGAATAATAATCAAGGTTATTCAACCCTTAACAAACCATAAAATAAGTCTATGATAAGTAGGAGTTTTACTTGAACTATAAACAATACTCATAAATGTAAGTCAATTATTGATGAATAGAAAAATATGTGTTAAGTAGCGCATAATAATACTAGATCAGAGAAGGGGTTCTGGCATATCAAAATTCACATATCAATTTAAAGCATAATGTAAGCATGAGAAAAATGCAAACCTAGCTATCTTTGTTTTAGGAAATGGTTAAGGAGGTGTTGAAATTAAAAATAAAAAAAAGTAATTATAATAATAAATGTTTGTTTGCTGAAGACCAGTATAAATTAAATATAAAAATAAATAATAATGATTCAACTAGAAGGGAATGTATCAATTCTGTAAAAGAAACTATTATAAACAAATATAACAATAAAGAATAGAAAATGTATAAGATCAATTCAACATGTAGAAGAAGATATTTAATTACAGTCTCAAGTTAAAAAGGTCTTGTAGAGGGCTTTGAAAAGTTTATGTATGTGGAATAAAACAAATTTTAAAGGCAAATGCCATCAGAAAACCATCATTTATAATTTAGCTGTTCTCAAAGGTATCTACTATTGTTTATCATCATCTAAATACCCAGAGAACATTTTAAAAGATTTGTCTGTCACAACATGAAAATGGCTTCATACCAAAATATAATAATTTATAAAATTGACAAATTATGGTCAAAATTGGCATATTTAACAGCAAATTTGAGTAGTATAAATTAGATTGAAAATCCTAAGAAATTCCACTTTTTATTTTAAACCATGTCAATATCCCAACTCTGCTTCTATCTTCTTATTATCCCTTAGAGTCTTTAAAAACTCATTCAAATGTAGAAAGTTACAGATCATATAGAAGTTGCAGCATGTACCAGTCAGAAGAAGTTCTCTTTTTTCTTTAGAAAACCTTCATTTTTTATTATAAATCTAATTCATCTTTATATCTTAAGGTATTATTATACCTTTACCTTATACTATTGTCAGTATGTTGATTTAATATTATATGATTTTTATATATTTTTGGAGTAAATTGTTGACGGAAATACCAAAGACACTATTTTTATACACAATAGAATGGTCATGGTCCCATGTATGGAGGCTAAAATAGTCATAACCTCTAATCATAATGTTCTGTTGAATCAATTTGATAACGTTGATATTATGCTTTTAAGGGGACCTTTTAGACTCTCTCCCTTTATAATATGAAAGTCTACGTTGTATTTAAAAGAGAGTTCTTAGACTTACTTGTTTTTTAAATGTGAAATCACAGATTATCTAAGTTCACATGTGTTTTTTGTAATTTTTATGGTATTCAACTTGTATTGGTGTTTTTAACTTCAAATAATTTCTAAATCTTTCTTTTTATTTCAATTAATTCCCATTTTTAAATTCATCAATTCCGTTACATATTTAAATTCATCATTACAGTAAATCTTTTATTATTGCTTTCTATTTATTATATCCTTTATCATGTCATTATCTTAGAGACACTGTCGTTTCTAGCTAAATGATAGTAAATATCTCACTAAAACTTACTAGATTTTTTATTCTTGATTAGTGCTATTTATTATATTAATATCGTACCTATGTTAATTTATTTTATACTTTCCAAAATTATAATTGAATATTAAATACTAAAGTATTAAATTTATAATAATCTACTCCTCTTATCCCATTACTTTTAATACTTCTATATATTTATATATTAATACAATAATCTAGCTTAGTCAATATAGTAGCTATGGTTTATTGAATAATTTGCATAAATATCAATTATCAATATTATCATTTCAGGTAAAGCTGTTTTCATTCTATAAATAAACACTGATGCTGCTAATTATATTTTATATTTTATGTATTACATTTCAAATATAATAAGGAATGTAATACATTAATATTTGTTGTAAATATGATAATTTTAACTTATCCATAAATCTTAAAATACATTCATTTCTAATTCTATAAATTTAAACATATTATTTATAATGAATATAAAATTGTCAATTTTTAACTATATATAGATTAATTTAATAATATATATTAAATTAATTTATAAATACCTTATAAGAAGTTTAAGAATAAACCAAATCCTCATATTTATAGTATATTTAATGTATGCATATGTTTATAATAGCATCCTTGTTGAAATTAACTTGGCAACTATAATAATGACGCCTATATCTGCTATATATTGCCTCAAATTAAGCCTGATGAAATGTTCTTTACTGAGCATTGCTTATAATTATCAAACATAGTATTGCTAATTAATTAATATATAATCTCTTTATGAGTTAAAAGTAAGTATTTTTATATACAAAATAATTAATGCTAGAGTATTTCAATATTAATTATATATTAATTTATTTTGATGCTGCTTTTTATGTAAATAGATTATAAATATTGTATTTTAAAATAAATAAAACTAGAAAGTAAAATAACTCGATTTGCTTAATTATAATAATGAATGTAAATTGGTCATGAATAGTTATCGTGTATATCCTGATTGCCTACATTATTATAGTTTGTGTTTTAACTTAAATTTATAACTTATTCAGATATAAAAAGACCTCTGTTGGCACTTCATAACTAATGACTGATATACTGAATTCAAATAAATGCTAATAATAATAATGATTTACAATTTAACAATTTATTATATTTATCTAATTCAATAAGTTTTAGATGTTTAGTAAAATTGATATATATAACTTAAATGAACTGTCATTATTACACACTATTTTATCAATGTTTACAGCCTCTTATATGTTTGTTGTTTTTTCTCAACTTGAAATTGTTATTTCTTGCTTTCATCCAATTTCAAAATGAAAGATAATTTATCTTTATTGCTGAGAATTATCAAAATTTAAGATTAAAATAATAAATAATAATATCTTATATCAATATATAGCAGTGTTTTTGTTATTTATACTTTATTAATACCAAGTAGTTTTACTTATAGAGTCTTGCTTCAACCTGTCCTTGACATTTCAGGCTGTTTTCTTTATAGCAATATCATCACTATGATTTGTTCAATACGAATCTTCCTCCTTTAGCAGCTTGATCTCTCTTATGATCCTCTTATTAATCTCCATTCCAATAATATATCTCCAAACATCCAATAATAATCAATTTAAAACAATATTATTTCATTTATTATATTACAGTAAAGCTAACAATAGTCTAGTGTTATCTAGTTAATTACAAAGGAGTAACAATTATTGCAGGTTCTTACAGACTAAAGAACCAGCTTAATCATTGCTGTGAATGTCGTACTTGTTTCACAGATTAAGATACTAGTAATAATGGAGATTGATGTGGAGAAAGGGCTCTTTAGTAATTAAATAGAATGTGTTGTTATTACATAGTTTTATTTCTTTGGTAAAATAACATACATAAAGATGAAAATCAATACTTAAATCGTACTATATCATATTAATTGAAAAGTAATATGATTATAATTAAAATCATTAATAATATGTTAAATCAATCAAATCAGGCTAAGCTTATAGATAAACTGCTATATTATAATATAATGATGATTGATTGATTCATTCATTTTTTAATTAAAGGTGTAATTGTGTGTCTTAAAGAAGAATATTATACAATAAAACATATATTAATTTTAGGTTGACATTGAAATTAGCAGTATAAGTAAAGATCATTACTATATTAATAGACTTTGCAAGAATTTATTGATAATTTTTATTAATGACTTCTATATAGGTAAAAAAATCATAAAAAGATTAAATTAAGTTTAAAATTCTTATTAAATAGCGAGAAAATATGCATCGTAAATATGAAATGATTAACTACTTCATGCTCCATTATAATGATATTTAATTGAAAAATAAAGAATACTAGTTAAAAAATTGCAAAACTTTGGAATAAAAAGTATTAAAAAAAATATTATTGATGATATAGAATTTGTAAAAGAATGTTGCAATATACAGAAAAAGAAAAGATATTACTTTAATCATTGAAAATGAAGATCATATAGTTTATTGAAGCACACCAAGTTTATTTATACCTATATTTTACCAGTAGTGTCCAGCTTGTGCGATATCAAGGTCATCGTGTCAAGCTATAACAAGCCTACAGATTGTCTGCATAAACATATTATAATAAATCTATTTAATTAATATTAATAAATAAGGATAACTATGTAGATTAAAACAAAAGCAACAATATTAAAAAATAATCAAAACCCCAAAACCCCTTAATGAGGTTTATAAGTGCTTTGATTTGTACGGAATTTGTTAGGGGTTGGGGTTAATAATTAAATGCGAGACAAAAATAACAAGCTTTTGGGATATATTTATGATGAAGAGTATATAGATTTAGTCTTTAAACTGCGTTATGGATGTGATATAAACACTGAATAACTCAAACCAGTACTGAACTATAAGTCTATTGCACTGCTCTTAAAGCGTAGTCCCTCAACTGTTCGTTCTCACTGCTTGAAAGCTGTGTAATTAAAGCAATAATAGCTGAATTCTTAGCCTAAGAGGAAGTCTAAGTTTCAATAAAAGCATATTGACTATCTTATTAATGAAAAAACTTTGAAGTATTGGGCTCACTTTTTCGACTAACGAGCTATTATGTTTCATCGCCAGTTCCCTGAGTTGAAGATCTCTGCATAGTCTGTTGCAAACATTTATAAACGAAACGGTATCTCTACAAAAGTGTAAATCGTATCAAGAGAGTAATTGATTTCACTCTGCCATTTTACAACAACAACTTAAATTATATTTATAATTAAATGCAAAGAGCCTAATAGAATAATATTAAGTTTATCCATGCTGACGAGGCTGTGTTTACATTCAACACTTTCATCTAAAAGTCTTGGTAAGAGGCATAGCAACATAGAAGTATATGACTAGAAAGTCAAGGTATAAACAATGGCTATTCTTGGAGGAATTAGCGAAGATACTGGTTTAGAAACTTATCTTATTCATCCTCGCTCTATTAAGACAGAGTAGTATATAAATTCTTAGAACAGCTGAGAGAGAAGTACCCTGAATAAGAGATTATACTATTCGTTGATAATCTTTCTGTTCATAAGACCAAAGAAACAAGGAAGAGTTATGAACAACTTAGAATAACGCCAGTGTCAACGTACCTTACAGTCCATAATTTAATGGAATGAGTTCTACTGGGGAATATTAAAAGGTCATTACAAGAAACTGCTGCTATACCACTTGATGCATGACCTACCTATCGATACAGTAGACTTTATTAAAAGCTCAGCGAAGAGAGTAGATAATAAATTAACTTAAAAGTGAGCTAAAGAAGGGAGAGTGAATGTATATAAATAAGTTTTGTAGTTAGTAAATGAATATAAAAGTCACATTTAAATTCTTTAGAGGGAGCTGGCTTCTCTTTCTTTTCTTCTACTTATTGCTTCCCTCCACCTAAGTTTCTTCTCTTACTGCCAGCTCCAGCATCTATGTTCATTGACTCTGGTGGCTGAATATTTCAATAAAGTCTCTTGCTGACTTCATACTTTGTCTGCGACTTTCGCTCTCTGTGAAGC
>ARYC01006612.1:0-16087 GCA_000711775.1 Oxytricha trifallax
TATAGGAATACTAGAATGCAAGTATGCAAACAATTATTAATGTATGCCCCTAATATATATAATTTAAAGTTAAATTAGTATATGATTCCTTACCTCCAGAGCAATTAGAAGGTTGGAAGGCAAAGTGCAGTATCATAAAAGTAAGAATATGTAATTTAATTCCAATGCCAGGTATATCAACGCTGCAAGCCAATCCTAACAAGCACAGTGTAGAATATGTGGAAAAGTTCTACTAAAGAGAACCCTTAAGAAGCACATTGCTTCTTAACATGCAGTAAATCTTGAGCTAGAAGAAGAGAAGCTAGAACAGGTATTCGCTCAATATCGCACTCAAAATCAAGAGGCTTTGTAAATCTTGGAGGTATAGGCACCAATAGAAATGAAAGTCTAAAGTGTGATATCAGCTAAATAGTGCCATAGACTCAAGCGCCTGATAAGAGTGATTTCTTAAACTTCCCAGAGAAGGCATGGGAGTTCAAGCAGCTGCAACTTAAGGTGAAGCCTCACTGGAAAATTCTTAGCACGCTCAAACCATTGTTGAATGTTCCAATTCCAGCAAAGCCAGTAATTATATTAGATATTCAATAATTTAGGTCTGCATGCAATACCAGCTGCTCGCCAGAGGTGAGATTCTTGAAGGTGTGTATTTCGAATTCCTTACACTTGACATATAACTTTATCCAGAGCAAATATATTAGCTAAAATCTTTAGTATACTCTCAAGCCATGCTTAATATATTAAATACTAGAATCAAGGAACAGTCCCTAAGCAAGATAAATATCTTTATTCTTATTTACGATAGAATTCGTGAACCCCAAAGTTATTGGGCTGATGCAAGAGACTAAACGTTCTATTTTTGAGTCTTACCTCAACAGCCAAATGGTTAGGTGTGTCAACAATACATTCGCTGCCTATCTTGACGAGACCAATCCAAACTGTGCAGAGGCTCTTGAAATTTTAAGGACCAATGAGAAAATCGACATCGATATCTTTTATTTCTTAGGCTGTTCCAAGTTTAATTTCATTCATTCAAAAACACATATCAGCTGGAGGCCTGGCACCAATAAAGAGAGACCCCGCAAGGGCCAACTACCCTACCAACCATCATCAAAGTAAATTCAGAATGCCAAGAGTTTGTTTGAGCAAGGATGGTACATGGCGATGGTGTTTCAAAGGCTTGCTAATCATTTCATGAGTTTCTCTTACAAGTCCACATCGTTCGAGCATCAATGCCTCATCACCTATCTCAAGCAGTGGTTAAATGAAAACAAGTCCCTTAGAGCCTTTCACATCAGGACCAGCAAAGGCGAGGAACTACTATCTATAGCAAAGAGATATGAGAATTTGATATGCCACCTCCTTCACCCGAACACTAAAATCCACAAGGGTACTATACAGTATCTAAAGAGTCAAGTATCGAAGAGAACTAGCCAGCGCAAGACTCAACCTTAGAATTTGCTACCACCCCACCTGCAACTCGGATTGGCAAGAATGAAGAAAGCCCTCAACATGGGAATAGTGACAGGATCTCACTGCTTCGAGCATCCAACTGCCTACTTGATTGTAAGGGGTGATAAAGAGGAGTGGATTTACGAATGAGAGTGAGTTTAGGTGAATTCGTTATATTGAAGTTTAAATTCAGCATGTTAAATAATTAATCACATAATTCATACCTCTATCAACAGCAATCATTACTATACACTGCTGATTTTAATATTGCATACTTGTATTTATATTTCTATTTTAATTTATTTCAAAAACCCAAAACCCCTCCTTACATGGAATAGCTGTCGTAGTATATTAGAAGTGATGAATAGTCTATTAATTCTCACTCTTAACACAGTTTTTCATCGCAGTCGATTCTGAACTTTGGGTTTCTCTGCAATCAAGAGTTAGAGGAAATCAAGCAGAGTGCGCTGAAGCCATAGTAGAAGACTATACTCAAGTGGACATCGGTCGTACTGGGCACCAACTTCCCCTCAATTCCTAAACCAGTGAAGGTCACTTACACCTCAGGTACTCTCCTTAACAATGGGTAGGTGCCGCCATCAACGATGAGCATTCTGAGTGGACAAATCATACGACTGCCATTGGAGAATGTTGAGTGAGCAGTATCATCGTTAGTTCGATATTTCAAGTTTGGCAACTGATGACTAGCTTTGTTATGGCCTTGAGCAGTACCTTCGTATGATTAGAAAGCCATAACAGCATACAGGGTAGATAAACTCTAATGTAATGCATAAGAACCTGCAGATAAAGTAGAGCGATGAGCTGTGGTAAGGCCTGCAAGACTTCATGAAAGAGCAGGCTGGGGTTTTCGATTTATCAAATCGTGACTACTCAAACCATTAACCAATGAATGGATCCTCCAAGAATCCTTACCTGAAACGTCGAGATGCGAAGCTGGCGCTAAAGAAAATCTAAGTGGTTTAACAATACAAGGTAGAGGGCATGAAACCCAAGGATATAGCACTTGAAATAGGTGTGGATCGACGATTTGTATACAAAGCAATCGAGAAATTCAAGTATGAGGTGGAGCACAGAGTGCTGAATTTAAAACAAAAGCTCAAGAATGGGAGGAAGAATACGCGGAGCAACCCGCTGTTGCTGAAGGCGATTGCTACTATACTTGAACAGCAAGGCATCTACAAGATCACTGGCTGGCGCCTGCATCATAACTTGCTTGAATTGCAGTGTAAGGATAAGAATATAAGAACCTCACAGTGCCCAGCGTTGCTACGCTATTAAAGGTACTCAAGGAAAGTTTTCATTTACGATTTGGCAAAGCCCAGAACGCCAATGCGAAGTATAGAGACCCATCCTTCAACGAGAAGAGGCTTTGGGTGTCAAGACTGCTAGCGCAGCTATTCTTGGAGGACGCAGTGATAATATCAGTGGATGAATCCAACTTCAGGAGCGATTACATGCCTACAAAGCAATGGAGTTTCAATTCAGCTGCCCTTCACAAGGAAAACAACAATTTGACTCCTCTCTGGCCCCTGCTGTTGGTAAGACTGAGGTTCTCGTCACCGACGATGTCATCCAGTATGGCGAGATGCTAGTTGGCAACTCTAACATCGAATCGAACACATCTATAATCAATGGGGTCAGAAAGTATGATAAAATGAAGACCCCGAACACCCCATTTTTGAAAGACCAAGTTTCAATTCAAGATGAAAGTTACCTGAAAGCTGAAATTCTGAGACCCCAAGCAATTCTGGGAACCCCTAGGTAAGTATTGCTGCTATTGCTTAACTATTTGAATACAGCGTCATCAGCAGCTCGAGAGATGTCGAATCTGATGGTAAGGTTCTATAGTAGCTTAAGAAGACTAAATTGGCAATACTGCACGAATAGTGGCTGGATCTAGAATTGTTCCATAAAAAATTTCAAGGCCAAACTCGAAATCGATCTTTACAAAGTTACGGAGGAAATCTTCCGGCTAGAGAGAGCATATCTTTGATGTAAAGGAGTAAAGCATCGCTGCCACCCCTGTCAAATGCAGCGATAAATACAAGTATACTCAGCTGTCACCTATCCTAGAAGCCCCAGAGGGCAGTGCTCAATAGACATCCCTGCAGAAGCGCTTCGGCGCGATCAGAATATAGAGCTCTTCCAAGAAATCAAGAGCTAACCATAAACCCCTCTCAAATCTGCTTCTTTTCTCACTCCATTGGTCCAGAACCTGGCCAGTCTCAGACTATAATCAACTCAACGCAAAGGCAGCGAGGTATTGAGCGCGAATGACAATGAAAACATGGCATGCATCACTCCCCGACACTTGCAGCTGTCCAGCAGGCCTCAAAGTAGCAGCTAAATCACAGAGAATCGACAGGAAAGTAAGCGAATTCTTTGGATATTGACACTTCTATAGATGATTCTAAGTTCCCTAAGTCCATTAAGGGCAGTAATCAAGCAACCCAAGCTGTAGTCGATGCAATTGAGGACTTACCATCATTCACCTATACTCCCATCGCAAACGCGAAGCAGCAAGTCAACCAGCGGTTGGGGTCTTACGGGCTCTTGGCTCGAAATCTCTCAACCACCAAGGAATCCACTAAGAGATAGCAATTTTCGATGAGCTTTGTGGCAGCCATCACCAAGGACCAGCTGATCTCTAGTCAAACCAAAAAATTGATGAGGGCCTTCGATGCCGTGCTGTTCGAGAACTTCCTCTATCACACCCTGCGCCAGCTGCGCACAGACAAGGATCTCGCCCATTAAAAAATCGTGCTGCTTATGGACAATGCAGTCATTCACAAGTATTCAGAGGTGCTGGAGACTGCTAGGAAGTTCAAGGTCACTGTCCTCTTCAATGCAGAGTACTCACCCTGGCTTAACCCTATCGAGCAGTTGTTCTCCTACATCAAGAGGCACCTCCGCTAGGAGCAAGCAGACAGCAAGTAAGTATTTTGGGCCTAACTTTTCATAAGATCCACCTGGTGAAGCGGCTTTCGCAGATTCTGAAGGCAATGACCAAGACAGACGTCAACAAGCTCTGGGCTTTCAGCGTGAAGCAGTGGTGCAGCACCATCAAGCATGGATTTGTGTGAGATTGATATGAAAGACGATGAGTTGGAGTGCAGGGACTATAGAAGCAACCAATATAACCATAAACTGCACTTGAATCGTCAAATTTATTGATTAAAAGCCCCCTTATTACATATCACACTTTTAAGTTTTAATTTTAACTAATCAAACCAAAAATCCAAAAACTCTCTCATTTTCGCTCATTCAAATCATCATTTTGGCTCCTCCTCCACTAAAGGTGTCGATTTTGGTGCTCAAACAGTCGAGCAGGACTTGAAAGTTGCTGAGATGGTGGTTTTAAAACATGGAGAATACGATAGGGTCTCAAATTTGACGAAACACTCATCAAGCAACGAGTTATTGACAAAATCTTGAATCTCCACTCTGAATCATGAGAATTTGATCATAGATACCTATGATTGCCAATCATTTTGGAAGTTGGACAGTAAAATTGACTATTGGAAACTAAACTAGTGAATCAGATGAAAAATTGGAAGATCCTGCTTTAAAATCAGCAATTCAAGTTGAAATTTGAGAAATTCTTCAATCATGATGTATAAGTGTCCGAATACAAATGGAAAGTAAAGTTGGTTAAAATTAATATAATTAAAATCAATTTTGATTAATTTATACAATTTCCTATTTTTATCTATTTTAGCAATAATGATTATTTACAAAATCATTACAATATAAAATTATGTAGTTTACTAGAATCATTAAACCATGTAAATTTAAATGAGCTTGAGTTGCTTATGAAATATATTAATAATATTGAGAGCAGATGAAATTGTTACTCCGCGATTGACAATTTATATCTATTTAAATTCATAATTTATAATTGAATTAAGTCAAAGAAACTGGGGGGTTAAATATTTACGATTATTAATTATAAATATTTATTTCTTTACTATTATTCAATCAGAACAGACATTTATTAAGGTCAAAATTATTAAATTTATATCGATCTTATATAAGAAAGATAATAACTTTGACATTTTATACATGGAGTTATTTTAAAAGTTAAGTCAAAAGACATAGTATATAAAAGAAGAAACCAAGTCAAAATTACTTGAAATTTGGATACACATAATCTTAATCAATAAATATAATAAAATATGATTATGATACTGCTTGAAATTACTTAATATACTATAAAATACTATAATTTTAACTTAAGTTTTATTTACTTGAGGAGATCCTTTGAAAATATCTAATAGTTTTACCTATCTATTTATTCATATCACAAGTCCTCTATCGTATACTAATCTTAAATACACTAACAAACAATCACATCTGATTGAACTATGATTAATTTCCAATATTTAATGCATTTTGTAGGCAGCTACTTAATCTAGTCCTCAAAGTTAGCTTTTCTCTCCTTCATCTTCCAAGCTTTATACTCATTGTGCCATCTCTATAGTCTTCATCATCCAATCTATCGAAATCAGTGGCTTTGGTAAATTCACTACCTTTGTAGTAATGCTTGTCTGATAGTCTCATTTTTGCCACTTATTCCATCTTCGGCATGTGCTCCATTTGCTTAATGATGATTTGAATCATTTAAACCTACAGCATTAGACAATAATTGGTATTAAAAATTATCTGAGGTAACATCTTCTTTTTATGTAAACACTCACTTAAAGATTAATTAATTGTTTATTATTAAAAGATTTATGAACTGATTTTAAAATATTTGTGGTCAACAATCAGTTAAACTCCTAGTTATACATAGACTTATTTATTTTAGAATTACTTGAAGTTTTTATTGTACAAGTTTGCTACTTCAGTATCAACTGGGTTAGGACATTGCAACAGTAATCACACAAACACATTGAAGATGTTAATGAGATCAGGCACCAGTAGCTAGGCTAGATTAATTATGAAAAGTAAACATTATTTCTTGTTAAAAATTAAAGAAAAAGGTCTAGATACTTATATAGACCAAGTTTATTTAATTATTATTAATTTTAGAAAAAAATAAAAAGTCTCCAATGATAAAGTTAGCATAATTTTGCGAATATTTTTTTATTAATCAACAAAAGAATTACTAAGATTAATTCTATCTCCCAAATGGTAGAACTTAGCAACTTAACTTAAAATACCTTATATAACACAGATATCAAGTGCACTCATATTTTTTATCCAATTTTGAGAGTAAAAATTTTATAAATGAATATAAGAATTTGGATGAATGAAAATTTTAATTGAAAAAGATAGATTAATTTATTATACTTAGAAGGGGTACTATAAAAAAAACCCCGAATATTTCTAAAATGACAAAAAGTATATGCTTTAAACTCAAACTGTCGTGATTAATCAACTTTAAAATCATCTTATTTATTGTTTGCTTATGAAATGCTGATATGTCTGTTCATCAATCAAATGTGTGCTCAAGTCCTCCATCATGATGGTTCTTCTGCCAAGTTTATTGTGGATTGGATATGAGAGCTTAAAACCTCCATCTTCATCGTCTTCGTATTGTTACTCCTCAGATCTATATCTTTTTGGTGTAGCTCCAAGGCTTCTACCATCTTCATTATGTCCTATGAGCCATATCTTCCACCTCTGCACCCTCCGCAGCCTACCCTGAATCCTCCTCTGTAGTTGCTATCGTCATTGTCTCTTCTATTGAGCTCCTCTGGCACTCCTTCCTCAATTATACCCCCATTTACGAGTTTCACCTCTCCCCCTTGGCTTACTCATAAGCTGGAGGCTTGTCATCATCTCAAAATTTTTTACAAACAAGTATTGCAAAGGAAGTGACTGGAAAATCTTCGAAGGGGGGTGGCCAGTGACACCACTTAAATCTCCATGTTTTGCTATATGGAAATGGGTTCTCCAATTAAACAAGTGTCTGGCGAGCCGATATACGAGAATATCCTTATTTTGGGGACCATAATATGACATTGAGCGAGCGCCCTGAGACCCATTACCTTGAGTGTTGGAACGATGATGATGATCCTCCCGATTCATAAAAGATCGATTCCTCTATATTTCTCCCCTTCCTCTAGAGACCAGTTCTCTTCCTCATGTGTGCAGTGGGATGCTCTTGGTCGATTTACTTTCTTTTTAGAGGAATTCGATAGCATGAAAAATGTTAATGATAAGGCACACCATGGATTCTTCAATCAGACCCACCTTAATAACGGATCGACAAATTCGTTTAAGGGAACTACTGAGAGTGAGTGATCAGTCTTGGTGAATTCTAATTGTGAAGACGTGGACATATGTCGGCCAATCGTGGATAGCTGTCACTAGTTGTTGATCATGTATTAGATAAGGCTCCCACCTCTAGCCTTGAACGCATCCTATGTGGTGAGTAATTAGTACTAGACACCATCTTTAACTTTTAAGTCGCAATGGCCTCCGCTCCCTTCTTGCTTGGCGTCCTCAACACGAATGTCTAGCATCTCCTGGCCAGATGGCACTCCACGGTTGAGTGGATGGGGTCCCGATGGCAACAGATGGTGTGGCGGGTTGTAGAGGTCGACATTAAGCCTATTATGCTCTTTACAGAATGATCTTCATGACAGATATTATACAATATGCATGTCAACTTGGGACTCAGCCTTACTTACCCTGTAATTTGGGTTGCTTTATATTTGTGAAAACTCCCTATTTATATATAAGTACTTAGTTGATTGAATGAAAAGATACTAAATATTTATAATTAATTTTCTAGTATTTCAAATTTAAATTTAACTTTTATCAATTTCCTATTCAATTCAAATCACTGTTTTATTAAAAATTAAATCTATCAGTTTACAATGTTTTAAATTT
Source organism: Oxytricha trifallax (assembly GCA_000711775.1). Taxonomy (NCBI): domain Eukaryota; phylum Ciliophora; class Spirotrichea; order Sporadotrichida; family Oxytrichidae; genus Oxytricha; species Oxytricha trifallax. Next base: position 8,311 of record ARYC01006612.1, read on the forward strand.
CTTATTGTTATTTATTTATTTAGATTTATTTTACCATAAAATTGAAGTTTTTAAGTGAGTTAGGTGGTTAAAAGGCAAAAAAGTTTATTGTATCTAAATTTTTCATTTTAATTTTAATATGTTCGCGATTTTAGAACAATTTTAATTTCCTATTAATTAATTTAATTTAATTAATTTCATACCTTTACATTTCTATTTAGTTGAATCATTTAAAAACAATGTAATTATAACTCATTGAGAAATACTATCGATCTAAATATTTATTTATAATACCCATTTCCAGTATAATACAAACACTTTTAAACTATAAACAAAGCTTATAAATGCCTGAGTATGAGTGTAATGAAAATTTATTATTTCTTTGATAGTTAAAAACTATACTATCCATAAATGAATAAATTATAGATATTTAATCATATAACCAGGCCGAATAATTAAGAATTGGTTTTGAATGCTTTGAGTAATATTTGCCTGAGAAATTTATTATTGAGGCAAAAGATAAAAATTAATCTGCATATTATCAGAAAATTACCAGGAAAATAATACCAAAGGTAAGTTGCTTGGCTAGTAGATTTTAATCAGATCAAATATGTTAACTATTTAACAAGTAATTCTTATTATACTATTAATTGTTAAATAGTTTTAGTATTAAATTATTGTATTTATTAGATTTTAATTTAGGCTTCAGCTACATCAACTTTTATCTTAAAACAAAATGAAAATTAAATGATTTAATTTACAAGAATGGCATGTAATCAATAGAATAGATAGTGAAGCAAAGTTATAAGTTGAAGTAAATAATTTGAATTCTATTATAAAAATGATAAATATTCCACAACACCAAAAGAGAAGGAAATAAACTTATTTCTAGTCACATTTTATAACAATTTACCAACTTTTATTCTTTTACTTAAAAATTTAAAAGATAGCTCATATCTCGAAGACCACTATACTTAATTGTATTAGCTAACTGAGTGTAGAGAAAAATTCTTAAAGATAGACACAATCTAACAATAATCCAAGAAGCTGAAACAATCTCGATGCCTTTGAAGAGTAAGGTCTCGGTGAATAAGATCAAACTGATCTGGCTAAAGCAGCTCTGTAAATTGACAAAATGATTGTGTCAAGACTTCATAAAAGGTCTACTTCGAACATCTTGGAACTGTAAGGCCGCTCTGAACCAGTCTAACTTAGTGTTCATGCTAAGAAGATAGAAATAGTTTATAATGAAATGATAATGAAGATTGTAAAATCATTCAAATTAAAAAGCAATGATTCAAAAACTATTAACATAATTATTTATGCTCTCGTGAAGCTAGATATGAATAAACAAACCACTACATCAATAGGGTGACTTGTTTAATGTGGAAGAAGCTGAAATAGGATAAGTCATCTAATGAAAATATGATATCTATACTCTTTCATATCTTACAATTAATGGAAATAAATAAGAAATAAAACTGTTAAACTAGTATTAACGGTTACAATAAGAAAAAATAAGAATTATAACTATTAAATTAATAAATAATAAGCCCAAAGATGGCATTAAACCCAATGAGTTTAAGATAATATCCAAGTTTAAGAAGTTAAATCTAAAGCTATAGACGTAATAGTATCAATAGAAGTGAAGAAACTAACAAAGTATAGTAATTGCATTAAACGATCGAAAGTTAGATGAATAAAAGGAAAATAAAAGTAAAATATTAAACTAATTAAAGCAACAAATCGATAACTTACTGATAGCTAGAGTGATTTAATATGAATAACAAATAATCCTGGAGAAGTAAAATGTTTTGGAAAAGTAATCACCACAATAAAAAACTGGCAAAGTTGACTGGGACATAGAAATCAATAAAGAAACTATAATAAACACATTAACAAAGATGGAAGATCAAGTAGAACCAAATGTGTACAAAAGGGCGATCATCAAAGCAAAATCAAGTGATGAGTTGAAATATATTAAAATAGGCTGATACCTAATATAAAAATTCAATAGCGACAATGAGGAATTGAACTGGAGAAAACCTTAGCAAAAAAGGTTGAATAAATATAATTGAAATGGGCAGTAAATCTGGAAAAAGTGATAAACATATCTAAAAATACCAGTTAGTCTACCAAGAGATGTGAAGATAAAAAACTAAAATTATTCTCAAAAATTGAGAGATAAAGATATAAAATTTAATGAGAAAAATATGGGACAATACAATTAAGAGATGACAACTTGAAAAATAATGATGAAATTTATGAGATATAGTCGATTCATATATTTGTATTTTCGCAAAAGATAATAAAAATTTACAGGATTACTGATGGAACAACCTATATAATATGGTAGTAAGGAAAATAAAAGACACTTAAATCAGAGCCGAAGACTACATAGATAGGCTTAACAACAGGAAGATGAAGGATAAAGAGCTAATAGTCAAGGAATGGTAAAACTAAATATAGCCTCGGATTAAGGAATAGATAATATATAATAACTTATATAAGAAACACTGCATAATAGAAAGACAGTGATGAAAGCAAATAAGCATTCCCAGATAAAGCTAAAGATGCTTAAGTCAACTTAATTTAATAAATTAGAATTATTATTATGATTAAAAACTACGTTGACCATTTTATGAATGTATTGCTAAGAGAGTGGAGACTTAGCTCACCTGCACTATAATTGACATAGACTGAAACTTATTTTGCCAACTTCTGATGGTTTCCTTAATTGCATAATATGCAAAACCTGCAAAAGTTATATAAACACTTATTATTATTATTATTTTATTAATGAATCAAGTCTTCTTTGTAAATTCTGCTTACAATTAATGGATGACCTTTGATTGACTTCTGCTAAAGAAGCTAGATAAGCCAAATTTTAATCATCAGACATATTGACTTTGGATCATCTTAATTGATTTTAGTGATAACTGCAGCTTCTAGTATATTAAGTAAAGAATGTACAGCATGCATATTGTTTATTTAAATATATTACTTTCATATTTAAACCAAATTTTTATAATATATAATATCTAAAAATGTTAATTAAACAGAGTATAATATAAAATGAAAAATGACTACATCTGTAACTTGCATCACTTTGGAGACCTTTCAAACAGCGATACTTTTCTGAGTTTTCAAAAGCTGAATCACTGTCGTTCGCAGTCATGGTCTAATAAACTTCTTAATGCAATATGCAACTTGCTTCAGGTGGATTTGCACTTGGAAATATCGGAGCATAAGAAAATGTTCGTGCAATAGTTGTAATAAGCAGAGTTAGCTGCAATTAATAGTTACCTGAGTAACCTAGATGTTGTAAAGTGAGTAAATTTTGTACAAAAAAATTTAGCCAAGATCCTTTTGGAAGCTTAAGTTCCTGTTACTAATAATACATGTATCCCAAAGGAGTATCATTGGCTATGAAGTACTGATATTCCCGTGAGTAACTTACTTCGGAGTGATTAAGTGGCTTTGTCAAGATATATTCCTGGGATTCTCCAGGTAGACAACAATAGCAAACTAATGTATCTTGGCACTTCTTCCAGTATAAATAGATTATCACCTTAGTGTAACTAATTATGAAGTTTTTGTAATTAGTTTCAGCACCTGAGAAAGCTTTGAGCGTTGTAAATCCATTTGCAGTATCTAGTGTAACTATTTATAGAACCCATAATAACTAATTAAACTTACCAAAGCGTCTTATGTCAGTAGATATCCTATTTTCTTTACCTAAGAATATTCGAAACATCCTATTCCTGGCTACTTAGTTATTCACGCAGAAATTAAACATGGGAATTTTAATTCATCGGATCTCCTGTTATTTTTTTTGGGAATCATGCATGTTAAGTAACCTGGCTTCACACATTCAAAAGAATTCAGGCTGAATATTATTGGACAAATTTTACTTTCCGTATTGATTCTTGTTGGCTCTAGTAACCTTGGACAAATTCTATTTCGTCTATTTTAAAGTAGCCTTGTCAATTACAATTTAGAGATCCTAAAACAATTAAGGTAAGTCATTCAAGATTTTTTTAAAATAAAGTATGTATAAAATAAATAGTATAAAAAAAACGAAAGATAAACCTTCAAGAACAAGGGGTGCCTCCTCTTAAAATTTCTTTAAAGTATATAGTAATTTCTTTAAAGACTTACATTTATATTTGGCATGACGATTATAATTGTCATCAATCACAGGCAATATCTCAAAAGTGCGGTAGAATTATGTGCAAAGGTACTCTGGTGTTAGCCATCTATTCCCGCTGAACTCCATCTTACACGGTATTGCCTAAGTGAATATCTCTTTTTGATATGTGTAAAAAAACTACCATTACTATTTTTATAATGAATCTCCTCTCTGTAACAGGACTTTTACCATCTCTTTTTTACAAAGGGCTTAATTACCATTTTTTAATTATTTATTAATTTACAATTTGTTTAATAATGAAAGTATATAAATATATATATATAAGACTTTTAAATATTTTTGATGAAATACTACTGCATCCAATATGGGAGTTAAGCTTTATTCACATAATTTCAAGCAATACATATAAAAATAAAACAAATTTTAGAGAGTGTTTTAATTATTTTTAAATATGACTTTGATATGCACTTATGATAAAGATATTCTAAAAACAATCCTCTTCAACGAATGGTATCTTCATATAATTGTTAAATTACGCTTTTTAGTTATTAATGATTCGATAAAGCAATTTAAAAAGCTAAATATATATAAAGGTTAAATATAACCAAATTTTATAAAGTTTACTATTATTTTTAAGAAAGCGTATAATGAATAACATATCTTTGTTGTTATCAATAAAAAGTGATCATAGCACAAGATCAATTATAACAGAAGCAATATTGGTGATTTATAATTTATAATACGAAATCTTTAATTTATTAATTTTTTAATTAACTTTAATACTAATACTATTAAGTCTAATAAAATAGAAAATCTCTCTAAAAGCAGTTTCATCTTCTTCTTCATCATCATCATTATCTTCATTCTCATCCTATTCACTCCCCTGTCCCCTCCAAGTGTAGCCTTGCGAAGCTTCAGTCTGTCTGCTGACACCCTAGGTCTCACCAGGTAGGACCGCTAAAAAAAACTTTTTAATATATCTTTTTTGAAACTTACATTTTATGTGAGTGCTGTACCTCCACCTGCGTCTGATTAATTAGAATACCTTTTAATATATTAAGATTTTGATTAAATTAATTAATTTCCTATTATAAATCATAATTATTTAATTAAACAAATATAAAATATTGATGATAAAATTTTGTTATTTAACTACTCAATATATTTATTATTGATTATTCAAGGTTTTAATTTAACAATTTCATTTAAAGGTCAAAATAAAATATTTCCTGTAAAATCGTAATTTATATAAAAATAGACTTTGATTGATGAAGAAATAACCAAATCATGTATTTGTTTTTAAGTCTATGTGATAATAAGTTATTGATAATCTTAAAAAATAATAGAAAATGTATATGACTAAGTAAAGAACTATTAAAAGATTAATATTATTAGTACTTAATAAAGTTTAGCGTACCAATATTTAAAACTATATTTGTTATGAAAAGAAATTATGAGAAAAGGTGTGGCTTAGAGGAGATTTACAACAAAACTCTTTTATAGTTAAGAAATAATCTTTAAAATCTTCTTATGTAAATATAAATAATCATGGAATTACTAAAGTTTTTTAGGATTTTTACTGATAAAATTTTTAAGGTGGAATACTTATTAAAAGAATATTTACTCTTGAGATTGATATCAATGTTAATTGTATAGAAAAATAAAGCCTCGCTATATAATAAATATATATTGCTAATTTTAGTATAAAATAATTCTCGTGATATTAATTGTTTTGTAATTTGAGAAATAACATTGTTATAATTATATTAGGATCATTAAAAATTAATAAAATAAGTAGAATGATATACTAAACAAAATGTAAAAAAAAAATAAAAATAAAAAATAATAAGAATTGTTAAAAAAATAATATAAAATCAGATACAATAATATAGAGAAATAAAATAATGAGATAAAAAGCTAAAAAAAGATAATATTTATTAAAAAAAAATAATAGAAAATAATAAATAGAAAGAATAAAGAGTCTCTTGACTACACAATTCTAAATATTAAAAATTCTTTTCGAACAAAACACGATTAATGCAAAGTTTTAAGACATAAAAGTAATAAAGGAAAAAATGAAGATAAACCTATTATTATAAAGAAGATTCGGAGATCCACATATTAGCATATATTAAAAACTCATAAGGAAAATGCACTGTTTACAGTCAAAAACATCGAATTATTATATAATTTACATAATCTTGAGAAATAAAATGAAGGCGTTTCCAAAAAAAGAGCTCAAAATTATATATAAATTTTTATCAAATTTACAATTTATATAGAATTTAGCAATAAAAAACTCAAAATTGGCATCGGGTTTTGGAAAGTTCTCGAGCAAATCGCATACTTTTTGTCATTTTCGAAAAAATTAAAACTGCTCTGCGAGACGTCTCGACCCCACACTATTGTTAATTACGGGGCGCTGATCACGAATACGCCATTGAAATGACGATTGGGACAAGGCATGACCACGAACGAGGACCGGGAAGATTTGATGTGACTCAAATTGCTGTTCTCGTAGGCATAGAGTCCTCGTAGGGGAAATGAGAACCCCCTTTCGTCACTATCCCAGCTACTTAGCATCTTTATCATGGGTTCCCTCGGTAAATCGAAGTCAGAATTGAATAATGTTTAATGGTTCGCGAGATAGCTTTGCCAGAAGTTCATCGCAATTCTACCAAAAATGCTATTCTTTGATATGTCTAAGCTTCACTCACCATACTGCCGTGATTAAGGTATCTGTCCCTGCCCTTCTAGCGAAGAATATACTCAGAAAAGATATTGGCCTATTAGAAAGGTAGGATCTACTGATAAATGGGTGTGGGTGATGGAGAAGGAAGTCGTATTATTATAAAGAAGGTTCGAAGATTCACATATTAGCATATATTAAAAACTTATAAGGAAAATGCACTGTTTACAGTCAAAAACATCGAATTCTTATATAATTTACATAATCTTGAGAAATAAAACGAGAGCGTTTCCAAAAAAAAGTGCTCAAAATTATATATAAATTTTTATCAAATTTACAATTTATATAGAATTTAGCAATAAAAAATCAAAATTGGCATCGGTTTTTGGAAAATTCTCGAGCAAATCGCATACTTTTTGTCATTTTCGAAAAAGTTAAAACTGCTCTGCGAGACGTCTCGACTCCACACTTATTGTTAATTACGGGGCGCTGATCACGAATGCGCCATTAAAATGACGATTGGGACAAGGCATGACCACGAACGAGGACCGGGAAGATTTGATGTGACTCAAATTGCTGTTCTCGTAGGCATAGAGTTCGTAGGAAATGAGAACCCCCTTTCGTCACTATCCCAGCTACTTAGCATCTTTATCATGGGTTCCCTCGGTAAATCGAAGTCAGAATTGAAAAATGTTTTATGGTTCGCGAGATAGCTTTGCTAGAAGTTCATCGCAATTCTACCAAAAATGCTATTCTTTGATATGTCTAAGCTTCACTCACCATACTGCCGTGATTAAGGTATCTGTCCCTGCCCTTCTAGCGAAGAATATACTCAGAAAAGATATTGGCTTATTAGAAAGGTAGGATCTACTGATGAATGGGTGTGGGTGATGGAGGAGGAAGTGTAGATAAACGTATTATTACATAGAAGATTCGGAGATCCACATATTAGCATA
>ARYC01006613.1:0-34562 GCA_000711775.1 Oxytricha trifallax
GCTAAATGAGACTTACCTTTGGCAGCAATAAAAAGTGTGATAGCTGTGAGATGAACACTCATAAGGAACTACCAGAGCTATCACTTGAAGTCTCTGTTATTAAAGAAGAAATTAATAATAGAAAATAAATGGCAAACAAGTGTGTGGGAGACAGAGAGGAGGAGAAGGGTATTAATGAAATTCCTATACAAACTGAAGAAGTAGAAGTATACTTTTGTGAGAAGTGTGAGAGAGATTTTACTCATAAATCTAGCTGGTACAGGCAAATGAAGGTTCATAAGGAAGCTAAGCCTACTGTATACTTAAAGCATGACAAAGTTGATGAAGTATGATCGCTTTGAGTGCCATAAGCAGTACTCTCATACAAGAGATTTAAAGAAGCATCTTTTAAAAGCCCACAAAAAGAGATAGAAGTTGAAGATTAAGACACTCAACTGAAGTTGCTCAACAAAAGAAAAGCAAGGGAACCTCTTTAAGCTGCTGAGCTTTAACAAGCGCGAATCAGAGTATGTGAGGATTGCACGCAACCTCTTAGCATCAGAGGTCACTAAAATCATGATTAAGATATAATACAAGAAAATTCCAGTACTAGCATAGATTGATTTAGATACTTCTCTCTAAAGCTACCTAATTTTGGAGGACTCCTATGACAAGAAAGTTATTAAGGATCATCAGTATGCTTACAAGGTATATCCTTTCAACTATCTCCTTAGTGATGATAAATATTCAATGGAGTTTACTAATGAGTATTAAGTACTCACTCAGGCCAAGTTTAAAGAATGCAAATACTTAATAAAGCTAGATGCTGTTCTCCTAGCCAAAGATCATGTGGCTTTCAGACTACCACTCTTTGAAATGACACTCAGAGATTTCATAACTGATTAAAGAAATCATAGATAGCTTGCATTAATATCAACCTAAGCCATACAAAGTATCAAAGAGCTTCATAAGTTAGGCTTTGTTCACAGAGATCTCAAGCCTGAGAATATAATGTTGAACTTTTCACCGGTAACAGTAACAATTATTGATTTCAACAGTTAAGAGTGGAAGTATCAAGGCTTGGAAGTGTAATGGGAACTCCAGGTTATTATCCAGAAAGAGAAGACTGGAGAGATGGAGACTTACAGTGATTTGTGTGGGCTTTAGCAGCAATTATAATAGAGTGCGATATGCCTCGCAACGATTGCTACTCTACAAGGTGCGAGAAGGATGCAAGGCAAAGAATAAAGCAATTTATTGAAAAAACAAGAGTGTCTCAATCAATGAAGCAAATGGCAGAGTCAATAATAATAAAACCAAACTCAAGATCAGACATATCAATAGAGCAGATAGAGTTGTGGTTAAGTAAGATAAACTTCAGACCTCTCCCACATTATCCATAAGTGCATTTTGAGTGATTAAATTAAATACATTTACTATAAATTTCACATTAAAACCTATTAATAACCCCAACCCCTAACAAATTCCCTACAAATCAAAGCACTTATAAACCTCATTAAGGGGTTTTGGGGTTTTGACTGCTCTTCCTCTTCTTGAGGAAATAAATATTAATACCTCCTATATACGTTATATTAAAATTTAGTGTAATTAATTTGATCTTCTTCACTATCAGCATTTCTCTGACTAGCTTAAGACTGGTCCAAACTCTGATCTTTCTTTGGTTTCTTATTAGTGACTATTATAGGTTACTCTTAGTTATTAGCTTCAACTAAGGCAACGTCAGTGTGTTGATCGTCATTATTGCCGTTACCATTTTCGTCTTCTTCATCATAATATTCATCGTCCTCGTACTCGCTTTCATCCTCTTTATGCACTTTCTTAGAGTGATTCAGCTTCTCTTTATGTTGTTATTGATGCTGAATTTGCTGTTGCTTTATTATAAGCTCTGATTTTGCCTGTGCTTGCTTCAGAATTTAGGCACTTATAAGTCTTTCTAATTTGATGATTGAGTCAAAGGCTGATAAGACTATATTTATGGCTGTATTTCCTATTGCCTTTGCTGTTACTATAGTTGCTATAGCTAATTTATTACTGCTACTATTGTGAACTTATTACTAGATCTTAGCTTTTTAAGATGCTTCTATGTTTTTAATGTCATTGGCTTGCTTCTGTTACTGTTATAATTAGTGTTTCATTTCTTGTTCGTAGTCACTTTCATCTTCATCATCCTACTCGAACTACTCTTCCTTCAATATTTCTTGCTTTAATTGCTGTTGGACACTTTATTGTTGGACTTATGGTTAAAATTAGGGCTGTTGTAACTTTACTGCTGACTAAAAGAAAAATAAAATATAAAACTCAGAGCAGCAGCTACAACTTATTTGGCTCTATCTTATTGCACTTACTACTGCTACTACTGTTATAGCTTTTATTGCTATAGTTTTTACTAATCTTAAGCCATATCATCATAGTAAATGTCGATCTCTAATTGGTCAGCATCGTGATTTTATTGCTATTTTTTCTGATTTTATTAGAGTTGCTGTCCCATGAACCTATTCAGTTTGTTAGTTGCACCAATACCGCCTTTGCCATAAGCTGCTTGCGACACTTTAGGACTCTCTTTATTATTTGATTGTGACATTTAGAATTGAGTATTTGGATTTGGATTTACTCCATTCTTCCATCCTCCTTCAAGCCTGGATTATATTTATTATATACTGTCATTTTAACTATTAGAGATTTTAATGATAAAAATTTAAATATAAATAAGAAAGATTTTGTTCTTGATCGAGATCTTCTGCATCTTCATCCTCTTCTTAGATTACATCCTTTGGATAAAATCAAACAAGTGTAAATTAAATAGTAAGCTAATTCATTACCTTTTATAACATAATTTTTATGATTTCTCTGATTATTTTTGATGTCTGATTATTTTTGATGTACTGAGCTTCTCTATCATTTTACTTAATTCCTTGAGGAAATATTGTGCTAATTAGGAATTTGTTATCCTTATACGACACCTCCCTTGTTTAAATCCATCTGCTTTTTAACGAGTTTGTAAACTCTGTAACTCATGTAGAGAGTGATAACTTTGAGAGTGAGAGTCACGCAAGCTATGAATGCACCAAGAGCTCCGATTACTAGAGTCGAAACTGAGGCTGCATCTCCAACCCCATTGAAATTGTAAAATCCCTATGTTGACACATTTTCTAATATTCAGCTTAAAATAATTTTCTTTAACATTATTTATCTCATTTACTCAAACCAAATTTGATTCTATAATTTATAAAGCTATTAAATTAAAAAGTTTAACCATAAAATATTACTGAATGATCTATAATTTATCTTAAATGCAAAAGTGCTACTATCGGCTTCTTAATTACCAAGAAAACCACTTTTTACTTGGATTTGATGTAATCTGTGGTGTTACAGTGAAAATTATTAATTCTAATTTGAAGACATTAAATTGAATATTAACAACTGTCTCGCAATTATCAAACTTAAACTATGATTAATATTATACAACTTGTCATTATATTCGCACTATAAAATGAAAGTAGCTGTAGAATTCAGGTAAGTAAGATTTAGTATACACAATTTGCAACTCTATTCATTTTATTTTATAAAAATGAATTCGTTTTTAAAATATTAATGTAAAATGACTTTTCAGAAATTCTCTTTTTATATTTTTATCTGCAACTCTAAGTAATGCGATAAAACATTTGAAAAAGAATTTATAGTCAATTATTCAATCTTGATTAAATTTATTTGTATAGTGGCGGTCTTGAGTTAATGTTTGAAGGCAAAAGGTAAATTGATGTTGATCTCTCAGAGACTCACACAACAATAGAGAATCTTGTAGATTTTTTGAAAAAGCATTACCTGAAGGACAAGGAAGAGATGTTTGTTTAGGCAAGTTCAGTTAGACCAGGCATCATCGTGTTGTTAATGATACATATTGGGAACTCCTAGATACACTTCACTATAAGATATAGGAGAGAGATTAAATCGTATTCATTTCAACTTTACATGGTGGTTGAGAAAAAAAACTCTTAAGTCAAATAACTGGTTATAGTAAAATGTTGATGAGTATCATTGCATATTTAACTGTTAATTAAACTTAAACATTAATATAATCTTACTTTTCACTATTTGAATTGTCTACAATGCAAATTAAAAAGTTTTCTATAGATTTCGTTTGTCGTAATTATAAATTCACTCAAATATTTAAAGAACTTACTTAATTAAATTAATAGTGTATTATAGGTATATCAATTAAAATTAATAACTTTTATCTGAGTTGTACTCATTAGTTTATAATTTCAAATAACATAATCAAAAAATATGAACCCAGAATAGTAAGCGACATTTATAACTTTTAAAGCGTGACACATTTGCCTAAACCCCATCGTTTTATAGCGACTATCTCTTCAAGGTGTTGCTCATTGGTAACTCAGGAGTCGGTAAATCCTCTCTATTGCTCAGATTCGCTGAAAGTCATAGCCCTTCAAGATATGACAGCATTAATTTATATCAACAGAATGGTTAATTAGTTTATAATTGGCTTAAATAATAGCATAATTTTATAAAAGTTTAATAAGGCTAGAGTATAATAAATTTTAAATTTATAATAAAAAGAATGTTAAAATTTTCCTAATAAGACGATGTGTTCAAAGACAATTTTATGCCAACAATTAGTGTTGACTTCATAAGTAAATTAAATCAACTAGTATCAAGTATAACTAATCCAAATAATTTTAGAAAATCAGAACTATTGAAGTAGATGGCAAGATAATCAAGCTCCAAATCGTAAGTTTCTTCATTTATTCTATAAATTTGAGAAAAATATATTAATGAGAGGGAGTGTTGAAAATTTCCATTATGGCTTCATTTTATTGCTAATGATATTATTAACTAAATTAAAATCTCCTAAAAGACCACAGGATTCCATAATAGTCAATTTTAAAATCCTGAATACTTAGCAATATTATTTTAGTGGGATACTGCATGCCAAGAAAGATTCAAGACCATCACCAGTAGCTATTACAAAGGTGCCCATGGTATCATTGTGGCCTATGATATCACTGATCGCGAGAGTTTTAGCGCTATTGAGAACTGGATGAACGAAGTAGAGAAGCACGCTTCAGATAACATCTCCAGCATCCTTGTCGGTAACAAGAGTGATATGGAAGACGCCAGACAAGTCTATACAGACGAGGGTAAAGAGCTTGTTGAACACTACAACGTTAGATTCCTAGAGACATCTGCAATGGACTGCAAGAACGTTGAGGAAGCTTTCACTCTGATGACCAGAGAAATCAAGTCAAGAGTCGTAATTACTCAACCAAAGAAAGCCACCGAATGTAAGTTTTCCTATAAAAGCATTAAATAGAGTAGATCTGATTATAGAAGCCACACTACAACTGTTATTAATATCAAAATATAAATACAGTCGGAAAATTTAACTTCCTTTAATTTAGAAACTCAAGCTCATAGAATTAACAAAAATCAACATCAAACCAAAAAGATTCAAGAGAAAAAGGGCGGCTGCTGTTGAGCAACTGGTTTATGAAAGATTTTCATCATTCCTGGTGTATTAGATATAAATAATGGTCAGGGAGAGTGACTGGGCAATTGCCGAATCATAATAAATTAAAGTATATTGAAATTTTGTTAAACAACCCAAACCACATATAACTGAGAAATTTATTTGAAATAATTACTATGTATCAAAGTAATATTTCATCCACAAGATATATATTTATCCAAGAGGTTGCTCTCTCTTTGCAATATATTCTAATCAATCTTACTAGAATTTAAATATATTCAATATAATAGTTTCATTCAATATTTCTTTTTTTCCTCTCAACTTTAAGGATTATTAAATAATATCTTAATCAATAGTAAATTTAGCATACTTTTTTGTAAGTAATTATAGTCACTATTTATATACAAAGCTCAATCTATTATTAGAAATGCAGTCAAAACCCCAATTCCCCTTAGTGAGGTTTATAAGTACTTTGATTTGTAGGGTAGAGTGGGGGGGTCTTATTGGTGTTTGTAGAAAAAATAGGGTAGTTTGCAAAATGAGAAATAGAAATTAGCGATTTTTAGGGTCTATTTATGATGAGAAATATTTAGATATGTTCTTAAGCTTTGGTATGGAACAAGTATTAATATAGATCAAGTTAAACCAGTGCTTTATTATTCAGCAATTGCAAAGCTCTTACGCAAGAGTGCCTCGACAGTTAGGTATCACTGCATGCTATCTGAACAACATTTCAATGCTTGTTCTTTATAACATCCTGCTAGAAAATAAAAGTTCTCTTAGCAGCATATTGGCTACCTCTGTGACTCTAAGACTTTAAAGTATTGGACACTTTCCACTTGACGAGCGAGCTGTGATGTTTCAAAAGTTTCCTGACATGCGTATCTCTCCATAGACTATCGCCAATATTTATAGAAGGAATGGTATTACTTTCAAGACTGTCAATAGAGTGAAGATAGTGATTGATTTTAGAGTGCCACTTTATAGTAATATTTTAAACTATATTTATGATTAAATGCAGAGGGCTATTGATAATAACATCAAGTTCATACACGGTGATGAAGCTGTGTTTACCTTCAACACCTTTATTAACAAGTCTTGGTACAAAAAGTATGATAACATAGAAGTCTATGACTAGAAAGTAAAGGTTGTCACTCATGTAATTTTAGCTGGTATTAGTGAAGATTCAGGAGTAGAAACTTATGTTATTCATCCTCGCTCTATTAAGCGAGAGCAGTATATAGAGTTCCTACATAAGCTAAGAGATAAGCATAACGATCAAGAGATTATCTTATTTGTTGATAACTTCTCAGTTCAAAAGACAAAGGAGTCTATGAAAGCTTCTGAAGAGTTGAAAATAACTCCTGTGTACAACGTTCCTTACAGTCCATAATTTAATGGAATTGAATTCTACTGGAGTTAAATAAAGATTCACTACAACAAACTCTTGCTCTATCACCTTATGCATGACCTGCCTATTGATACAGTTGACTTTATTCAAAGTAGCTGCAAGAGAGTGAGCATAGACAAGACGACGATATGTGCAAGGAAAAGAATAATGAATGTTTATTAATAGGTATTGGACTTAAATGAATGATTAATTTCACATATAAAACGAATCCTTAAAAGGATTTAGATTTTCTTTCTTTTCTTCCTCTGGTGCTTTGCTAGGACCCATGTTTCTTCTTTGTGCCAGCACCAGCATCTATGTTCATTCGATCAGGCTTTTGAACTTCATTATAAAGTCTCTTGCTAACATAATGAATGGTTTGAGACTTTCTCTCTCTATGAACTTTTGCATTCTCTTTCATTAAAAATATACCAGTTCCAGGTTTCCCTACAAAGTTATGAATCAAAGCTTAATAGAGAGATAAGGATGCTTCTTAAGTTCCGCAAGCCAGCTCTCGCTAATTAGAATGCCTTGCTTTTTTAGATCATCAGGAGAAATAGAGTAGCACTTCTTATGAGCTTCTTCTATAATTTCTCTGAGATAAATTTCTCTCAAAGTTCCAAAAACACCAAAGAAGAAACTCCTTTCTGGAAGTTTTTTTGAGAGCTGCTTCTTCGTAGGAAGATAAACTAACAACTCTTCATCTTTCATAGCATCCTCGTAGAGATTTGTTACAGATATCTCTGGGTAGTTTGGTATTTCTATCAACTTAATCTCTTAGTTCTTAAAGGCTTTCTTATCATCACAGAGTATAGCTTTTAGGAATGAGATCTTGGTACCTTCCATCGTTGGAAGGAATAAACCAACTCATGTTATGTTGATTAGTAAAATTATAGTTTACCTTGCTAAGTGAGGTAGCGATAGAGATCTTCCTTGCTTCTGAATCTTGAGATCCTTTCTTGAGCCTCAACTATTTTCATTGTATCACTCATTGATTCCATTTTTGTTCCTTCTCCTATTAATGAATTATGAAAAATAAGTGGAAGATTTTAATATAAAATGAAAATGAATTTAAACAATAAGTATTAGTATAGACAATTACAGAAATGGATTCTAGAAACAGCTTTATCATCTTTCCAATATCCTTAAACTTTGCTCCATCTGGTCAAACCTATTCTGTTATTCCCATTTTTTTTCAGTGCCACTTGAGGTCTTGCTCTACTGACGTCGTCTCTCCAAGTGGTAAGTATTGCTGAAATAAAAAACTTTTAGATATGTTATTTGTAACTTACAGATTTTAGTGAATGTCTAGCTGCTCCAGGGACACCATCTTAAGTTTTCCTTATTTAAATTATAAATTTCAATTTTGATTAAAGTTTTCCTCTTATTTTTCATAAATATAAAATTTTAATTTATTGACTTCTGGATCCTATTGTTTAAAATTTTACTATTAAATATGGGCATCTTATAGGAGGTAAACCCTGCAAAGATACGTGGAGAAAGTTTGCAGAAGCTGTAACAATCTTCATAGATGGAGCTCCATTTTTATCAATTTAGCTCCATTAAATTAGTACTAAATTCGTTTAAATTTAATTAGTACTGGTAATAAATTTGATTAATTTTAATTGGTACCAATTTAATAGTACCAAAACTTAATTGGTACCTAGTTTTAATCCAGTGAAGTTTTAATGGAAAAGTTCCAATTTGGTTCAAAACTTAATTGGTACTAGTACCAACTTAGGATTTTACAAAATTAGTACCAAAATGATAATTACTAAGACTGTAATTAGTAAAATTATACTTATAAATTAGAGAGAAGTATGGTTGCTTACAGCTGAGTTCAAACCATGACTTTCACATTGGTTGCTCCTGCTAAGAGTAGCTCTTGTATGTATACTTAAATAAGCTTTATAATAGAAATTTAAATTTGAATTTAAACATGGCGGCTAACATAAATCGTAAAGCAGTTGGTTTAGGAACTGATTAATCATAGCTCAACTTTGGTTCTAACAAGAAACCAGAAGTTATCTACATTCAAAGGGAGGCAGAGTTGAGAGCTCTTGAATTTGAAGCAGTGGTCTTTGTTATTGAAATCAAAGACAAGAAGCAAAGATTTGAGAAGGGAGTGTTAACATAAGTTGTAGATGTTGAGGAAATAAAAGAACAGCAACATATTGAAAAATAAAAACATTTGAATGCTAAAAATGCTCGAATTTCTTCTCAACAGAGTCAAGTTTAAAGAGGCACCTAAAAGAGATAAACTCTGGTAAATCCAAGTTGTATTTCAAGCATGATAAAGTCGATGGCAGATACAAATGCACGACTTTCGCGAAGTCATATACTCACTCAGCTCAAGTAAAAGAAGCATATGCATAAGCATCACCTGAGTGAGTTCTTGATTAAAGATAAAGAGACTTAAAAACTAGTACCCACTAAAAGTAAAATCTAATACTCTTGAGTCATAAAGAGAGCAGCAGGAGAAACTTTAAAGATAGAAGAGGATGGAAACATTGAATCAACCTGCAGGTAGAACCTTCTTAGTGTGCTTCTAAGAGAGAGCTATGTATATTCCTGCAATAAATGCAGTTGATCTTAATAGATGAATTGAAAATTACCTGCACATAGACGTACCTGCTAAAACTAAACTCCTAGTGGTTGATGAGTATGCTTATAAGGTGTACCCTTTCTGCTATCTCCTAAAGAATGAGCAGTATTAAAACGAGTTTACTAATGAATATATGATACTCAGAGAATCATAGAGAAGAGGCTGCAAGAACTTGCTTAAATTAGATGGAGTTATTCTCGGTCATGGATTCATTGCTCTAAGCCTAAAAAAAATTGAAATGACTCTTAGAGAGTATCTTTATCAAAACAGATACCAAGATGATTTAAACTAGATACTAACTGACTAAGTGTCAAAGAACTTCATGAGCTTTGTTATGTTCACATAGATTTAAAACCTGAGAATGTTATGTTGAAAATCTGCCCTTTAGAAATAGGAGTTATCGATTTCAATAGAGCAATAAGACAGGAAATAGTTAATTTAGCAAAGGTGCTTGGCACACCAGGATACTCCCCAATAAGAGAGAAGTGGACTAATGGTTCAGTATAGTGGGTAATGGTTCAGTATAGAGGGATGTATGGGCAGTTGCTGCTATAATACTTGAATGCGACATGGAAAGCATGTCATACTTTGATACTAAGCATGAAAAGTAATCAATAAACTTAGCAGAGAAGCATATGTAAGATGAAGTATGCTAAGAAATTAAAAGGATAGTAGAGAAGATAATCGTAAGAGCACCAGCCTATCCTAGGTAAAGCTTAGATGACATGCTTGAACCACTTAAGACAGCAAGATTTAAGAGGTATAATAAAGACAAGTAAATAAAATTTGTTTGATTTAAGTATACTAATAAACGTTAAATACATATTAATCTCACATAAAACATGCGTTTTCTCCATTAACCCCAATAAGACCCCAACTCTACCCTACAAATCAAAGCACTTATAAACCTCACAAAGGGGTTTTGGGATTTTGAGTGTTTTTTTGAATTTTATCTATTCAACTTACTACTATCAACGGCCTATATTAAACTTGCTCAGATCAATTTTTGGAGCGAAATTATTCTTAATTCTAAATATCTTTTCTCGCTTAAACATATAATCATTCTCGAATTCTTTATAATATATGTTGTAAATATTCCTCTTAACTATACAAATTATTTATGATAGGTAATTTTAAATCTAAATTTTGATAAATATTGCTAAAATAGAATTTAATCGGGGAAATTGAAAAATAAAAATGTAAATTCATATTTAAATATTATTAACTGCTATTAGCTAGAAATGCTTATAGATCAAATTTGGTTCTGGCTACTTACCGTTATGTGTCTGTATCTGATCAGTAGATGTTGCTTGCTCTATCGGTGATCTTCTTTCCTCGGAATGTCATTTGACTCATTTGACCGCAGTACATGCTTGATTTATAGAGGGATTTGACCCATTTGACCCATTTGACTGATTTGACCGTGATATTTGTTGCCTATTTACTCGGATTTAATTATTAATTAATTTAATATTAAAAATAATTATAATAATTAGGGATTTGACCGGTTTGACCCATTTGACCATTTTGACTTAGATTATTTTGTGGTCAAATGTTTTAAAGTGTAATGTGTAATATATTTAAGTTTATTATTATTAAAAACATCAAGGAGCAGTAATGGCGCTTTGAGATACCTAGAGTGGCTCCGATATTCAATACATTGCAATTTTCTAACTGTGCTTTGGAAATAGACTCCAGTAGCTTGACTGAAATTGAAATCTTCATATTGATACTTTTGCTCGAAGTACTGGCCAATCACTTATAGGAGGAACTAATTATAATAGAAGTTTCTGTAAATGAAATCAGAGCTTGCTAATGTGACATTGATTGGGAAGGCATTTTATGAGGATCTCAGTTCTTGAATGGTTTGAGTACAGATGTTTTAAGTCATACCAGTGGTTTTAAATTGATTAAAAACAATTGACTTGTAGCCTTCACTGAGATATTATCTAGCACTTTATGTAATCAAAAAAGCATTCGGAACATTATTTGCGCGCATGTATGTGAAACATTCTTGATACGACTAATCTATCCTTTGTTAAACTCTATGTGAGTAAAAATCTGAGAGGCATCTTAAGTTATCAATGTGGTCCGATAATGACAAGTACAAGCTTGCAAATTGCAATGTATTGAATATCGGAGCCACTCTAGGTATCTCGAAGCGCCATTACTGCTCCTTGATGTTTTTAATAATAATAAACTTAAATATATTACACATTACACTTTAAAACATTTGACCACAAAATAATCTAAGTCAAATGGGTCAAATGGGTCAAACCGGTCAAATCCCTAATTATTATAATTATTTTTAATATTAAATTAATTAATAATTAAATTCGAGTAAATAGGCAACAAATATCAAGGTCAAATCAGTCAAATCAGTCAAATGGGTCAAATCCCTCTATAAATCAAGCATGTACTGCGGTCAAATGAGTCAAATGACATTCCGAGGAAAGAAGATCACCGATAGAGCAAGCAACATCTACTGATCAGATACAGACACATAACGGTAAGTAGCCAGAACCAAATTTGATCTATAAGCATTTCTAGCTAATAGCAGTTAATAATATTTAAATATGAATTTACATTTTTATTTTTCAATTTCCCCGATTAAATTCTATTTTAGCAATAATTATTTTGAATTTCTTCTCTTCTTACTCATATTTCTTCTATTTTAGTAATTTCATTTCTTCTTAATATGAATCACAGGTTTAACTTTTCTTAATATTCTCGGGTGAAATGTATTTTCTTGCAAAATTAAATTCAGAATCATTTTTTAGGAAATCTATTTCTGATGGCTTATAGTCTCTGTTTATAGTGAGTGCATCATTTTGAATTGCATATAATTAATAGTAAATAGAAATTTAATGAGTAGGAAAATACACAAATGTAAAATTATTAATAAGTAGTTCCAGAATAATTAATACGAAAAATAGTTGTATTATATTTTATAAATAATAAGGTATTATTTTGAATGTATTTGCAATCGAGGTAAGCATATAGGCTCAAGACACTCCAAAATTGAGTTCAGCACGATAATCACTTAGTCATCTATGTGCAAACTCTTCATCTACTTCATTTCCTAAAGACTACTTAAATATATTCTGCATCATGCCAAAACTCTCAATAAAAATTGACACACTCTCAAATATATTAGTCATGGGATTATCATGCTTTACAACACTCATAAAACCTTTGAACGAATTTTCTATCCTTTAAAATTCTTTAATTTTAACATTTTTAGTATCAACCATTGGGCTTTAATTTCAAATTAAATTAAATTACTAAACTTTCCTTTTGAACATAATTATTTTATAATAACAATGGGCAATCTTGATCTTTAAAAAAATCGTCGTTATTTCTTTAGATTAATCCAATTTCGAACCCCTGCAAAAAATCTTAATTTATAGATAGTGCTATAATTTCATTTGATAATATTAGTATCATAGTATAGAGAACGAATGAAAACACTAAAAACTTATTATTGATAAAATATAATTGAAATGGGGAAATTGTAAAATATAATTAAAATGTAAATTTAAATAAAAGTAATTATAACTGCCTCTAATTAGGAGTGTTCGTAGATATAATTTGATTTAGATTTAATATTAAAATAATAAATTAATTAAAAAACATTAGTGGTATAGTGGTCTAGTGGTCTGACCGGGGTGTTTGACTCAGTCCTAACTAATGAAACTTTTTCAATGTCTCTAGTAACAAGTTCAAGATTTTCTAGAATGTTCATTCTGAATTGATAGAAGTTAATGTCTGGAAGATAGGTATCAGTAGCAGCGGAGTCAATGTTGAATTCATCACTCACAGTCACGTTAATATAGTATTGATCACCAGTTACATCGTTTTGAGCAGGTGCATCATTGGCTTCATACAATAGACTCCCAAAACCCCGGTCAGACCACTAGACCACTATACCACTAATGTTTTTTAATTAATTTATTATTTTAATATTAAATCTAAATCAAATTATATCTACGAACACTCCTAATTAGAGGCAGCTATAATTATTTTATTTAAATTTACATTTTAATTATATTTTACAATTTCCCCATTTCAATTATACTTTATCAATAATTGTAGAGTAGAAATGAAATTGGGGAAATGTATTTACTTAGCTTAAATTAATGATATTTAATTCCTGTCTATGTTGTTAAACTTTGCGTCAAGGGTAATTAAAATAAAATATAAATCTTAGTTAGCTTTTATGATTCCATGTAAATTATTGAATTTACATGTAATTAATATGAACCTTTTATAAGTCTATTATAATTATTATTTACTTAAAAAATACTTTATACTGATAAGGTATCTTCTTTTTAATAAAATGACCTAAATTTATTTTAATTACTCAAAGATATTAAATTTTCAGTAATACTATTGTTGTTAAATCTAGGTTGTTTCTTGATCTGATGTTAATCGATTACTATATCAAATTTTATAATTTAAATTTAATATTTTCAATCTTCTAACCTACTTTAATAATTTTTTAAATATTTAACGAGAATCATTTAGAATAGAAACTTAATTAGCTTAAATTATAAGGAATTTAATCTATTATTTTACTTATTTTAGGAACCACTTCCAGAACTAAACCCCAAAACCCCATAAGCATTAATCAAGGATGAAGTATAAATTAATCAATAAATTAATGATATAAATCATAACTCTTTAATTATTATATAGCTAATCGTTAAATAACTGTAGTTTTTAAAAAGTCTTACAAAATCTAACAAACTATAACAAAATCTTACAAACTCTAACAAAATATAAAAATGTAAAATTTATTCATACAATCTTTAATAAAACACTTTACTTTTTATCATACTTATCTTATGATTCTAATGTATAAAATTTATTTGTAAATAATTGAATCAATTTATGTAGATTTTTCATACTTTAGCTTATACACAGTTTTATCAAATATAAATTCAATTTTTTACTTTTTTATTAATAAAAGGGACTATTCTAATTTTATTGATAATTCTTTCATTTATACAATTACACTTATTATATAGAAATGTACTCTTAAAATTTAAGACTTTTTAGTTTTTAATAGAAATTGTTATTTTTCTTTTAAAAATACCTTTAATTTAATTTATTTTTTATTTATGATTACTTATTATAAGTAAGTCATTAATTAGTAAATTTTAAACAAAAACCTATAAATTTCAACTTTCTCATACTAAGCTCAGAATTACAATAAAATTTTTTTTATACTAGTAAGTTTAAGTTTGTTTGTTAGAATTTCAAGTTAATTATACTAATAAGTTTTATAATTTAATCTGAGAATGAATTCTTGAATTAGAATTAATTTTATAGTTAAATTATTAAACTCTTCATTAAATTTAAAAACAAATTAATTGAATGACTATAAAATATGATAATAATCTTTCAATTTAATAAAGAGTTTTAAAGTAATAGAAAAATAAAAAGCTATAAATCTTAGAATTTTATCAAAAATTATTTTAAATCAACCTTCATTTTTTTATGCAAAAATTCATTATATTTAACTGATTTTGCTTTAAAATAGCTATAAAATTCCTTTAATTTTACTTCAGAATTTAAGTTATTTTTTCAAGATTTCGTATAAACTTATAACAACAGATAAATAATTAAAATTTTCCCTCCAATTGAGCAAAAAATAATTTTTTAAGCTTTATTAAATTTTCATAGCAAAATTATATTATGCTGATACCTTCATAAATAAGGGTTTTAACAATAGACATTTTTATTGGGAATGTATAAGATTTAATTCTTAAAATACAAAAATTTTCTTTAGGCGCTATCTGACATTTTCTATGACGCCAACTGACACTAATGATAGATATATTAATTAGAGTTAATGGCGCTATCTGACATTTTCTTTGGCGCCAACTTACTTAAGCATTTTTATCTTGAAAATAGGACAATTAAGTCATTTTAAAGGTCAATTTATATTATTATTTACTCTTTAACAGAGTTATAAATATTAAATTATTAAATATTGATAAAAATCTTGATGAAAAGTAAACATTGAGTTTAGTTTCCAATAATGTGCTACAAACACCTTGTATTCAAAGATGCTTAAGGCCGAAATTTTTATTGCCAAATGCAGCTTCTCTTCTCTTGAGAGGATCCCCTCTGTCCTTCTTTTTCGCAAGTTCTTTTTATTTTTACTTTTATGCTTGAGCACTTTCATTTGTCTGAATTTCCATGTTTTTAGTAAAGCTTCCTCTATCTTTAAATAAGATATTAGCTTCATCGAAACAGTAAAAATTTGAAACAAAATTTAGCTAGAAGGGGTTTCTTATTTTAAATGATATTAAAAAATAATGGAAGTTTCTAATTATTATATATCGCCATTTCCTTCTACTGATGGTTTAGATTTGATATATTCAATATACCTGAATGTTAAAACAATTTTCAATAAGATAGTTAATTATCTATTAATAAACTGCTGGAGGTGAAATTATTCAATTACAAAGATTTTGGAATTTTGTAAATCCATATAATTTAAGATTTAAACTGAATGAGTCTGCAACATTATTTAGTATAATTGCACCAGTAATCCCAAAGTTAAGTCCTGTGCAATAGTCAGAACCCTCATAGATAGTAAATATATTGATCATTTGACCCAAATTCTCTATGAAATAGGTGATTGTATCAAACATTCGAGAGAGAGGATTATCTTGCTTCACACTGCTAATGGACCCTTTGTACATATTTGCTATATTCAATAGTAAACACAAAGTGATTTTATTAAATTATTCTGAGCCATTTATGAATGATTAGTTTTTAAAAATTTCTTCAAAGCCGAATGTATAAAATACAAAAATTAGAAATATGTTATAGAAAGAATTTGAAGAAAATATATTAAAACGAGTTAAACCCAAATCTTTATTCTTAGATTTGACTATATCACAATCTGAATCAAAGAAAACATCCTCGTTGTCTCTCTCTCTCTATCATTCCTTTCTCATATCCATCCATAAAATCTTCATTTACGCTTAATCCACTACTTAGATTAATTATAGATGTAATTATCAATATGAATCCTAAAACTTTCAGTTTTTTATTCTATAAGTTTACTCCATTTATTTTCATTTTATTTGGTGTTAATTTATTGGTAAAGTAATGCTTTTTGTTATTAATTTTAATTCTAGTTATATGAACGAATGTATTTTGATTTTCGTGTTTTTGTTCGATAAGATGTGATAAAGACTTTTGCCCTATTATTAAATTGTAATAATTTTGCTTTTATGTTTGATTTATTTTTTTTAAATTCAATTGTACTCATTATACAATAAATTTAATTCAGAATTTTCATTCTAAAACTGCCATTCATCAATAATATATTAATCATTTAAAATTCAATATTGTTTAACTCATTAATTTTATTAAATCGTATGATAAACAATCATCGAAGTAAAAGCAGAGATAAAGATCATAATCAAAGCCAATTACAATTTTTCAACAGGGTTCATCCCAAACTATTATATTATCATTGGCCTATCTTTCTTCTCGACTTACATTCTTCCAATGTTATTCTGTTGATTTTTTTACATTTATAAAATTTATGATAATTTTTGCTCTTCCTCTTTCCATTTGTTTTATTTGATAATCTCAATAAATTTATTATACTCTTTAGGATTAAAACCGTATTATTTGATAAGCTCCAATCCCACTATAGATCTTCTACTTTTGATTCGAGAGACTTGAGTCTTTGAGTTATAACAATTTGTAATACTTGCGATAGTTTTTATTTCAGAAGCGGCTGTTAAATTTCAGTCTATAGATTAATAGATTCTTTCTTCAGAGTGGTTATTTCTGTTTCATTATCAGAATTATCTAAGTTCTTTAAAAGATCGTGCTCTACGTCAAATTAATGATGATAAACTTATTCCATGTTGTCTTAATTTTATTTTTCTTAAATATTTTCATCAATAATTTTAAATTCTTTTTACTTAGCTGATTTTTGTTCATCTAAGTCAATATTAGTATTTTCATCATTTAATGGTTTTGAAACCATTTTCTAGGAGAGTTCCCTTCTTTTCCCAGTATAGTTCTTTTTGGCTTCTTTAATACTTCCTATTAATTGTATAGCCCTCTATTCATTTTTATCAATATCTAGTACTTATTTGGCAACTTTCCTGGCTTCATCAAATTCAGTTTCATTGAGAAGAATTTAGGATTTTCTTAAGAGAGCTTTGGTGCAATCAGGCTTTAATTTCAAAGCTTATTCCGTCTCTTATAGTGCTTCTTTAAAGCGTTTTAGTTTCATAAATGTCATACTTTGATTAAACTTTTATTAAGCACAAATAGACATAAAAGTGGGGGGGGGGAAATTTATCTCCAATCTCTTTTTATTTAAGTTTAATTTAATTTATTAAATACCTTAACAATTTATAAACAATTTATAACTCATAATTCTATGAAATATATGTTGGTATAAATTCATGTGACATTGTCTTTTTAACTCATTAGACTCGACTTCCTCTTCCTGGTTCTAAGGGATTAAGTAGTAAAAGATAAGCAATGCTTGGGCATAATAGTAACTTGCTTTGCCATAGTCTTCTTGCTTAGATGCTTCATTTCCTTGTTATTTCATTAACTGTACTCTCTCCATTTTTTCTGAATAAGTTTTACTATAGATGACTATTTCTTTTGAATGATCTCTTGAACACCCCATCATATATTTAAACTGCGAAATAATTAAAATAAATGGAATCAAATATAAATAAGGTAATCAGTATAAAATTTAAAATCATCTCTTTAAACATAGTTTCCTGAGTAAAATCCTTCTTTTCTATCTCGATCATTTTATCATCTAATTCCATCTGCTAATCTAATAAATCCCATTTTTCATAGTTAAATGGATCTTTTTTTTTACTTTAGCTGCTAATCTTGGAATTATAATTATTTTTACTCTATTTTCTACAAGTCATTTATATTTAAGATTTTTGAATACTGATTTTCTAATGGCGGCTCCTATTGATTTTACTACTACTACTATTGCACTAAATCTTTTGAATTGCCTTCAATCGTTAATTTTGGAATGTTTGTGCTTTGACATAACTCTAATTTTTCTTGAATTCTTTACTCTTACATCGCTAGTTTCCCTGATTCTTTGGCTTTTAATCTAGTTGGATCGAAGGTTTCCAGTATTTTCTCACTTAAATCGAATATTTCCTTGCTTACTTTCATTTTTTGAATTTAAATTATCTAAATATTTTTCTAATCATAAGTCAAATAAATATGATACGCACAAAGTAATGAGTGCCAAAAATAATCAATAAAATTAAGATTTGCTAAAAAATCTTGTGAAAAAATATATTGATATAGTATTTAGAATTTATATAAAATTATTTAATAATTTTGTCAATGATGAACTTGTAAAATGATGCTGATTAATATTTTTAAACACCTCATTCCCCAATTCGTGATATTTAATATCTCATTATTGTATCACATTTTTATGAATATATAATATTTATTGTGATATTAGGAATGAAAACCCTAAAAATACATCAACCATAAAAATGAGTAGGAATAAAATCAGCAGCAATACATCTCCCTTGAAAACCATGCCCAATAGCTAATATATTGCAAGAGATAAAAACTTGTTAGATGATAATTAATTACTAAACAATGACTATGATTTCACCTAGACCTAGAAATAAAATTTATTAAATGTAACCGGAAAGAGATTTTACTGGGTCTAAATTAATTTAATTAAATTAATGGTCACTTTCATATATAGAATTAAATTTAGGAAAGTATTAACCATTAAAACAAATGGGAATTCGTAACCCAAACAGATTTTATCTATCACAATCTAAATTTTAAAAATTTAATCGAAAAGTTCATTAGACGAAACTCCACTATCTTAACAATCTAAAAATCGTAAATAGTATACAACTTATATGCCTATAATAGAGAGTGACTATGATAAACTCAGAAACATCTATAGTGACAATCTTCTAATGGATAATGCCTAAATTTAAAGGACTTGTGAATAAAATATAGAAAGTGATTTTGATGATACGCCGAATTAATTTTCAAAAAAAATCATTATATATGAGCCAAAATTAAGATGTTGCCTTGATAGATTAAGATTTGAACAATCATGATCCAAATTAGCAACAAAGTAAAAAATCAAGCTATGAGAACTCAATAAACGAATACCTTAGAGATATGCGAGAATTTGAAATAACAGTCGATATATACCAAGAAAGTTAGGGGCGTATTGATCCAAGCAATATTATTTCAAGAGATTTGAGTAATATAGAAATCAAGGATGGACTCACTAACTTGAAAACCAACAATAGAAAACTGAAAAAGCGCAATCAAAATTAGGACAATAGCTTTGAAAGCAAAAAATTAAGATATGATTCTAAATGGACTTGAAGTATAAGAAAAGAGCTATTATGCTGTAGTAACAGTTAAAGATTTTAAGTTTGATAGCCAAACTAATTTAAATTTAAGCTAAAATATTCAGCATTATCGAAAACAAACTTAAAATCTTATTAAAAACTCAATATATTTCTAAATAGGAATGCTGGACTTTTAGAATAGGTTTAAATTGAATTTTATAATGAAAAAATTAATAATTTATAATTTATTTTTAAAATACAATAAGCAATTTTTAAACAAGATACTTTCTTTGAAATTTTTTATCGAAAAAAAGGTTTTTTTAATTTATTTTTTTTCATTACAAATAAACACTATTAAAGTTTGTTTAGAAATTTTTTTTCGTTTTAATTTTTTTCCAAACATGGAAAAAATTGAACTGCTTTAATAGATTAATTTTTGTTTTTTGTCAAATGATTTTTTTTTATCTTTAAAAAATTAAATAATCTTCAATATATTTTTGTAAAAAATATTTATTTTTTGTTATAAAAATCATTCGCTCTACATGTAAAGGACTACTTAGTGAAAACTAAAAGCATAAATAAATATAGATAAATAAACAAATCATGCCGGTAAATAATATATTCATTGGCATGATTTGAGTTTTTTTTTCCTAATACTAAAAGAGCTGGCACCAATTTATAGTAAACTGTTTTATTATTTCAATTATTAAGATTGTAATTCAAATATAAATTTACATAAAGAATATGAAGATATTGATGGAAAGACATAAGAGGCAATTCGAAGAATACCAGGATCAATCCGAAGTCATTAATAAATCTCAAAGAATAGAATAATCTTCTCTTGACTAAAGTACGCTTCTAAAACGATTAGGTGGCTTATCATCACTTAGAAGCTAAGATAAAAATTAAACTTAATAGCTATCGCACTTCACTATATAGCCTTAGAAATCTTCAACTCTATAAAAAGCTCTAGTAAGCCTGTCAACTCGAAATACTTTGCTTAACAATTAAGATGAACTGAATTCAAAGTAGTAAACACTAACTATTCCTGAATTGAAGAACATTCAAAATAAGAACTCTAAGTCTAGGGAAAATTCTTACTAGATGTTCACTTCAATAGCTAAAAGGCAGTAAATAAGTGAACATTTTAAGCTTAAATACAGCACTTAAAGTAATAAAAATATAGGTAATATGTCCTAAAATATGAATTTAAAATAAAGTCTCAATAAAATATAAAGATTACTGCCTTAGTTAGGAGCTATTTCTCATGATCAAAGTGGTTCTTCTTTAGAGAAAATTAATATTCTAAAATAAAGTGTGCTTGAGGAAAGCAGAAAAGAGTTCGACATTTACAACAGCAAAGAAAACATAAAGTAAATCAATTCTTACTTAAGCAAGGAATCTTTAGATTCTAAAAGTAAGAACAAAAATCATCATTAATATTCAGATTTTGAGCATTAAGGAATTAAAGCGACTTATTTAACGAATGACGACTTAGATAGATAATTTTAGAAGAAAAATAATAGAAGGGAAATCCCTTGGAAAATTAAAAACAAGCCTTCTTTAAGATTGCATTAAATTCAAACTTTGAGAGAGAA
The DNA here is from genome assembly GCA_000711775.1 of Oxytricha trifallax. Lineage (NCBI taxonomy): Eukaryota > Ciliophora > Spirotrichea > Sporadotrichida > Oxytrichidae > Oxytricha > Oxytricha trifallax. The sequence goes on from ARYC01006613.1 coordinate 21,449, forward strand.
ATCTTAAACTGCTTTGCATCAGACAATGAAGTAGATGGTTGATTAAAACACAGGTGTGGATAGCTTAACAAAAAATGATAAAATATCAAGAAATTAAGATATACTAGATGATACTATGAGAAGTGTAGATGTACAATCAGCTATTATTATATATCAGACAAATTAAGATGCTAAGCACTAATACAATCGAAATACTTTTAACTAGATGAATTCTGATTTACCAATAGCTTTGCCTTTATAGAATTACTCATCTCTCAATATGTCTTCATATTTATACTTAAAATCTTTTCATTCTATATGAGTAAACTCCTTATTCAATAATTATCTTTTTAAATACCAAATGCCTCAAATCATAAAGAAGGAAACTAAAAACATATAACAATAGTAGGATATTACATAACGTTCTCTATCTCAGAGCAGCTAAAAAAATAAATTCACAAACATCAGATTGAGATAGGTCTCCTAAAACTCTAAAAATACAAAAATGAATGGAGTAGTGCTGGTGGATAGATTTAACTAAAGAAACAATTCTCTTGCTAAGTTCTTGAGAGATAAATATATGCTATGAAAGAATTTATTATCAAAAACATATAGATATATTCTAATAAATTATCAAAAATTTGATGATATTTGATAACAGTAATTTATGACTTTTTATAATAATTATAAAAATTATTATGAGATTAAGACGTTTTAATTAAAATAAACTTAAATAAGTAAGTTATGATTGAAGCTTTAAATCATTTGTCAAATGTATATCTGAGTTTCCTAATCTTTGCAAATATTCTTATTGGATCCTATTCCCCAGTTATCTGACTGAAATATTCATTCTTTAATGAAATAAAGAAATAAAGAAATAAAAATGATATTTTTTTCAAACGATCAGATTACATTAATATTCAAATTTAAGTTATATATTTACATGACTCGAATAATAATTATATTCGTCTCTAGCACATCTAATAAATGGATTAAAAAGCTTCTCTTCCATTAACTTAGAAGGTACTGTGAAATCTACATTATCAAGAGCTCTCTGACATTAATTTAATTTGTGATTTATCATTGGATTATCTGGTTCTAAGTAAACTACAATACATGTGATTGAAATAACATATTAAGGGATGAATTATTGACATTAGGTTTACTTAGTAAATTTTAGATTTTATACAGCTGTGTCACAACCAGTGAAAAGCAGTGTTTCATTGGGTAAATTAATCAATTTCTGCAAACTGTAAAACATCTGTTCTAGACTTCCGTCTAAAATATTTCCACAACCCCCTATTTCAAAACTTCTGCCGCTGAATATGGGATCTTTACACATTAATATAAATAATGAAATATTATCTGTAAATTAAGATTCTTCTGTGATAAAACATGAGATTATTTATAAAAATTTGCTATCTTATTGCTATCATGAGTGACATGAGTTAATACAAAACTGACTGAGTCTTGAGTGCGACCAAGAGTCTCTAAGCAGCATATGCACACATTCCCTAATTCCAAAGTTTACAGGTCCTTTAAAGTATGTGTAGACTGTAATTTTATATAAACCTAATTTTTACCATAGCTTATATTTTTGTTTAATAATTACCCTTTTAGAATTTTGTTTTTAAGTTCAACATCAACAATTTAATTATAGAAACTGAATAAATTTAATTTTGGATGAGATTGCTGCTACTAACCACTAATTATTATTAACAAATTTGGTCTCTGCTCTTTCCATTTAATTTTACTTTCCCTACTTTCCTTATCCATATGAGACTTTATATTTTATTAATGATCAACTAAATTTTCCTGATTATATTAATTAATTTGATGCAAATATATTGTTTTATACATTCTATAAAAATATTTTGAAACTCATTTGTCGAAATTAAGTACCTAAGTTCTCTCTTGTTCTATTTCTAATTTTCATTGATAATTTAGTAATTAGCATCAAAATCTCCGCTTATATCCACTGCCATTAAGTGTGTAGTTCTTGGTTCCATCAAAATATATCCAATTTATTGCTATCATTTAATTTTTTTCCAAATTTTAAATGTGCAAAATATATTTTATATAGGAAGTTAAAAGTGCGAGTAATATGTATGCAAGCAGTGAATTAAAAAAATAATAAAATCTTGCTATGAAGTAGGCGTTGTAGGCTATTTAGACTAAACCTTGTATAAATACAGATAAGGTAATAATGTGTGATTGTCAGCAGATTACTAGTCATCAAGGTCTCGTTTGTGATGAGCAGCTCGAGCTCCCTTCACATTTTAATTTTCTATGAAATTTATCTCACTTGGTGTTTTTATTGAGGCTAAAGTTAATTGCTGTTCGAGTAATTATTATTATTGACATCCTTGTATTTTAATTATTAAAATTACTGTTAAATTGAGATTATGATAAAATTAGATCAAGAAATAATTGCTTCTGATAATTAAAATAGTTTGAAGAAGATGAATAAGCTCAGCTGCTTATCTTATGAATTGTAAATTTAATACCAGTCTATTTTCTTTGGTTGAATAGTCTTGAACTCAAAAAAATGACGGCTTTCATTATTGCTAAATGAGTAACAAAGTCTGTAAAATATAATGACTAGATAAAAAAGGAGTTAATAATACATTGATATTTTTAGTGTTATTTAAATAAAAAGATTCATTTTTATTCATTTTTCGGCATCTTTTCGTCTATTTATTATATAATGAAAATCAGTTTTCAACAGATTACATTATTTATTTTAAAACTTATAGCCAAATAAATACAGATATAGTAAATTTAAAAAAAGAATTTCGAGCATAAGTATTTTAAAACTAAATTAATTAAACACAATTTCTATCTAAATAAGGACTTTTAAATTTTTAATCCATCATAGAAACTATACTTGCTAATTTATTTGCAATTTTTTAACATTACTTATCTAACAATATTTTATAATTATAGTAAAATTTATAAGTATTTGACTGATTTTAATAATTGTGAAAAGTATATTTATCTTAGAGTTATTAATTTATTTGATTAGCATTTAAATTATAATTCACCATCTCATTATTATGAAATTTAAAATAACTACATTATATAAATATTTTATTTATTAAAAGAAATTTTAGTTGGCAATATTATTAATGATTAACCCAGAACAAAATTAAAGTCTAAATCAGTATTAACATATAGAAATATATTATTATTAAATTAAATATAAACAGACATTATATTATTAATAAAAGAATAATAGGTAGACACTAGCCTTTATTCATCTGCATAGGGCTATAAGCAAACTAATCGCTATTTTGACACTAGTCCCTCACTCATTCTCATGTTCCAAGGCAATCCTACTTAGTAGATAACGACTCAGATTCGGGGATTCGATTATTCTGGTGGTCTTAATATCGGAAATGTCACATCTGGATATATTTATTAATTTAAATTCATATCAATTAACCAGTAATATCGCATGATTTTAGATCAACTCTGCTTTGATTAAATTTTTTGTAATATGAAAGGGAATGTGGGCGGTATTGGTTAATCTCCTAGATTGATGGATGCCCTTAACTCAGTGCTTAACCAAGAAGGAGTCAATGTTTAAGGAGGCAGCAGGATTTACAATTATTTATTATTGAGATACTTTAAAGTTTATCATGAATGAGTTGGAAATGGACGAAAAGTGTAGCATTCATCCCAAACAGCAGCATATTGCTTTTGATAAAGCCTCAGGAGTATACGGATTTACCAAGTGTATCTTTGAGAGTAAAGTACCTAACCCATTATTCATATTAAATTAGCTCATTCTTAAATTTTTGAAAGGAAATTGAAATTTGTATTGAGAGAATTGAGTACAATAATAAAATCAAACATTATTCTTGGCTACTTACGCCAGGAAAACCAAAGACAAGTTTGATGAATTGTATGAGAAGTTGCACTTTAACATCACCTAAATTGAGGATTTGACTCCTGCTTAAATCTCTCAGCGCATTCAATCTATGATTCAAGATTTCTTCCAAGCAGTTTACGCTCAAATGCTAAATTATTATTGCATCTTAATAAGAAATTTCTAATTGTCTTGATTACATATAACATTATTACTAAATGCGTGAGATTGAAAGGGACGTGCTATCTTAAGTTAAATCAAGGACCAAACTTAAAGATTTAGCTCAAATAATAGAGACCCTGCTAACTTAATACGATGAGGAATTGCTTTAGAGATTAGAGACTGAACGTGTTGTGTTAGATAACAAAGTCCATACTAATCGCTTCGGCTATATCGTATTCAGACGCTAATATTATGAGGATCAATTATAATATACTTGCTAAAATATTTCTTTATATCCCTCTATTAATCTCTCAATATAAAATTAACTTACTTATAATTCCATATTACTTACAGTGATCTGATAAAGGAATTGAAAGGATTTACAGTAGAGCTAATCATAAGATAGAGACATCTGGCGGGTTGTTTAGCTAGGTAATGAATGTGAAATTAGATGGATTGAAAATATATGATAGGTTGTAAGACTTAGTGGAGAACTGCATGTAAATCAATGGAGAGAAGTTCCAAAGAAAAGCTGCACCTCCAGCTCTTATTAATATTATTAAAATACAATTGATTTGGGAAATTTGAAAAATAAATATTTAAATCAATTTAACAGTATGTGTAACAGCCATGTATTAGCGCAGCTTTTAATACTAATCATGTTTTAAAAAAATATAATTAGAGTGTAATTAAAAAACGGTAATTAAATTAAAAATGTACAGTAATTGGCCAGGAGAATGTACAATATGAACATGGTACATTTAATTAAATTATTATAATTATTTTTAATATTAAAAGTATATAATGTACAATGTACAGTTCGTACAATCATATATGACATTAATTGTACAAAAAGGTAAGTATATTTATTATTATCATTATTAATTAATTATGCAGATAAGTTTAGACGCTTGATTTATAATAAATGAATGTCTTCTGCTTCCTCTCTCACTTTGGCTCCCCCACTTTCTTATCTCTGTCCTCTGCTTCATCCATAACCGCAGTATCATCTGTGTAAATCGACTCGAGGTCTATCTCGCCATCTCTAACCAATCTGTCGAAGAAGTACTGGGCGAGGCTCTCCTCCCTGAATGGAAATTCCTCAGTCATGTTTATCATGCTATTTGTGAATTCGGCGCACAGTATTCTCGTCTAAAACGGTTTCTATTCAATAGAGGGTATTCTGCTAAAGGGATCTTAGTTGGAGATTACTAGTACCTGGACCCCTTTGTATCGGATTTCTGCATTGAAGTGCTTGAGTGTATACATGAAGCCATCGCCCTCGAAGAAAACTTTGATGTTCTAGATCATGTCTTGATGGAATAGCGCGTTCAGGTTGACTTCATCCATGATCACCAGGTGTGGTTCAGCTTGCATCTTGGTGGCCTCGGCGCAGTATTGGGAGTTCACGATCTTTAACTCTTCACATCTGAAAATGTTCTGCACAAATTTCCTGAGCGTGCTCTTCCCTGTGTTTGACTCCCCATAGAACCAGATCACGTTGACTTTTGCATGGCATTTCCTGAAGAGCACTCGATACAGCTTGTCCACCGCATCAAAGTACTTGCATTCGTGTAGATCTTCATCTGCGAGCTTTGGGAAATTGGGTTCCTTCACTTGTGCCTCTTAGAGATAATTCATCAGATGTTGCAACTTGGTCGGTTGGATTTTACTTGCTCTTTCTAGACCCCTTTCAAATTCGAGAGCTGTGTTGAGAATACTCTTCTTCTTGATTATTTGGTCCCTGATGTCTGGCATGTGCTGATATTTTTAATAGATGTCTCCAACACTAGTTGCTTGGCCGGCCCGAAACATGTCAACCATCTCTCCGCATAGGCTACTGCCTGAAGAATCCCTATTCGACATCTGGTTGTTTTCTTACTATTTGGCAGTTGATCTTGCGTGATCTAGAAAGTCGTGGAAATGTTGAGCATCTCCGGCAACAAGCTCTAGCTCCCCTAGGTCTGCGAGCAGTTATCTCAGCTGCACTCTTCCGACGATGATGGCTCCTATGTGTAGAGAATTGATAGCTTGTCCACCATTACATTTGTCCCTGGTGAAGAACCCTTTTGATAGGCCTACCTTATCTTTTTGGAGATGGATGGATAACAAGTTCAGCGACTTTGATTTATGGTGAAGTATCATGATGTGGCTTAGTTTGTTTGTTGTTTATTTAATGCAGTTGAGAATTGAGTGGAACCTCAGCCTGCAGTCTATGTTGTAGATTTGGAACACAAATAAGTGCCTCTCGTTAGTCTTCGGGAGTTTCTATGTGAGTTGGTTTTTCATTAGTTTTGCTTTATTAGTAACTATCTAGTGTAGCTTAAGTATTGAGATTCGTTCAAGGATTTGAATATTTCATTCTACCATGTGCTCTGAGCCATTTTTACTATATCTGCATAATTAATTAATAATGATAATAATAAATATACTTACCTTTTTGTACAATTAATGTCATATATGATTGTACGAACTGTACATTGTACATTAAATACTTTTAATATTAAAAAATAATTATAATAATTTAATTAAATGTACCATGTTCAAATCGTACATTCTCCTGGCCAATTACTGTACATTTTTAATTTAATTACCGTTTTTTAATTACACTTTAATTTAATCTTTTTTTAAACATAATTAGAATTAAAAGCTGCGCTAATACATGGCTGTTACACATACTGTTAAATTGATTTAAATATTTATTTTTCAAATTTTCCAAATCAATTGAATTTTAATAATATTAAATTAAAATACAAAAAATGAATTACAATTAACATAAATATAAGCTTAAGAGATAAATCTTTTTTAGGAGGAGAGCAAGCAGGAGTAACTTAATGGAGGCATTGAATCCCCATTGAAGACACCCCAAGATAAGAAGTTAAATGGTAGAATTATCAATATCACATTTACTGTATCATTTATAATTAAAAAATGAATATCTGCTATATTAAATTGAATTGATGAACATGGAAATTAACTGATGAGTTAAGAAAACCAGCAGGAACCTCAATGAGTAGAAACATTCTATTCACTTAAAGACAAGGCAGTTTTGAAGACTTCATTAGTAGATGGTTCAACTAAGCAAGTTCATCAAATCACTCATTCAAAGCATGTTTATAATACATTAGCCAGTATTCAATTATTGTAGAAATACATTTGAATTTGGAAAATAAATTATAATTATATTAAATATAAAACAAAATCTTGGCAGTAAGTTGGCCAATTTAAACGATCTTGGGCTCATTCGATAGAGAATTCAAAATTAGCTGGACTTTATTATTGGCGGTACCATTTATCGCATCCCTGGAGCGAGATAACTCGACTTTAATGTGAGGGTATAATTTAATGAATTAAAAGAGTTTAATTAAAGTCGAGTTATCTCGCTCCAGGGATGCGATAAAATAGTACCGGCAATAATAAAGTCCAGCTAATTTTGAATTCTCTATCGAATGAGCCCTTGATCGTTTAAATTGGACTACTTTAACTGCCACGATTTTGTTTTATATTTAATATAATTATAATTTATTTTCCAAATTCAAATGTATTTCTACAATTATTGATATCAAGAATTGTGAGAGCACAAGAGTGGCTTATACTCAGAAAGGCAGAGTGTTTTTGATTGGCGGATCAAGAGGGCAAATGAATAATGAGACGCTCAAATGAATTACAATATAAAAAATTTTCTTATTTATAATGGCAATTAAATGATTGAATTAAAGTAATTTCAATTGGAGTCTATTGAGTTTAAAAGCATATAAAAGCCAATTGAAGTTAGCTGCACTGTCGATGACTCCTCCATTTCTATCCAAAGTCAAGCAGACTAATCTATTAAATTAAGAAAACTGCTTAATCAACAATGACCAACATAATAAATAGATAAACCCCAAAACCCCATGAGAATATTTATGAACAATATTTAATGATCAAAGAAGTAAGTAAATTGAAGTAAGTAACTAAGTTATAAGTTAAATGAATAAGTCAGAAGTATTTTAAGTCCTAAATTCATATATTTTTTAGGAATTTTTATCAAATAAATGGGCTTTGTTCTCTAATAAAATGAATCTCACAGATTCATCACCTTTGTTAAATCTAGATATAGTCTACGCTAATTAATGCTGTTGACTCAATAAATACTTTGCCTGCTATGCATTGATATCACTTGCTAAGTTTTAATTATTGTTACTAATTTTAGGCGTCTGATCCTATTTTTATTTTTTAATCTTCTTTCTCGATTTTTTATATTTTTTAATCTAGCTACTAATGTTCAAGCTTAATCCTTATAAATTTTCATTTATTAACTTCTTAAATTCAGTAATAGTTTTGTTAACTTGCTCAGTTAAAATTTTCGGATTTTTTAGAATTTCATTGATTTGAGCATCCTTAGCCTAAAATTGTTATGTTATCACAGGGACAAATTCTTGGTATCGTTCTTATAATAAAATTAAGTTATTCGAGACTTTTTCAATTGTGTCTTTTAATTTTTGGTTTATTCAGTGAAATTTCTCACATGATTTGCAAGCGCTTATTGCGATGCTACACCTAAAGTTGGGGACTACTTTTTTATATCTTAAAAAAAGCTTTGAAATTCAACTTGAATTTACTCTTTACCTTCATCTATAATTTTTTAAATTTCAGAAAAGTTCAAGCTCGTGTACTATTACTAAAGAGTATCAACATTGTCAATAACTTAATTAATTTGATTGTCCAAATTTTAGTAAACTTTGCCTTCAAGGACATCCGGAATTTATCTCAAAAGTTCATCATACATATTTTTCATTTAGTTATTTGCAAATTATTTCAAATAATCAGAAATAATTTATTAAACTTTCTCTTCATTAAGATACGAAGCATCAGAGTAGGTCTCGCTTTCTTCGGCTTCTGTCTTATTAAGTGATGAGTTTAATGATTCAAGTTCAAATTAAACAGTATTAGGGCTTTTTATTTTGCTGATTAGAGATTCTTCATTACTATTTTCTTCACTCTATTCTGAATTTGATTCCTGCCTTATTTTCAGCTCTTTTAATTAATTAGTTTTTAGCTTATTTTGGGAATTTGTTTATGACTGCGTATTAGATTTGGCTTCACTCTTTCTAACATTTAAAGTTTAGATTAGCCAATTCTTGTGCTACTCTATTGTTTCACCCCAAACTTTTTAAATAATTCAATTCTCACATCTTTATAAGACTTGTTCCCCAAAATACCTTGCTTTTTAATATATTCTAGTATTTTAGCTTTGTTTTCTTCCACTTCTATATCTCAATATTGTCAAATTTTGGGAGTCTCCTTGACTTATTTAGGAGATTAGTAATTAATTTCTGAAGACTTGCTTGCTTGATCTTTCTTTAACTTTTATGAACTTTATTATTTGTTCATTTTAATTCTTATATAAACTTGAGAGCTTCATACTTATATACTAAAGTACTATACTAAAAGAGGAAACTTTTAATTTAGGTACAGTTTATTTAAGGAAGGCTAATTGATTTTTAGATCAATGTACTATTTTTAATAATAGTATCATTTTTATCAATTAATTTTTTTGCCCAATTTTTTTCATATTTGGACTTAAAGCACTAAATTTTTATAAATTATGACAAAAACTTACAAAGTCTTATATTTAATTTTGAAAGACTTACAATGTCTTACAAAGTATTACATAAAATTGAATACAAAATAAAACATTAGTTTGTAATAGTAAAGTGTAAAGCCTAACAGAAACTTGAGTTTTTATATATAAAGAATCGAAAAGTTCTTGAACAATGGAAACATATATTATAAAGCATTGCCTTAAAAATAGGAAAAAACAGATTTCTAAAAAATGTTACAAAGTATTACAAACTCTTATAAAGAAAAGTTTTTATCTAACCTAAGTTTTTTCTCACTATTAATTTATCTACTTTTTAGCCCTTTAACAATGACAGAATTTATTCAAAGATACCATCAACATAATTAAACCTGAATAATACTAAGCACATCATACAAGAGACTAACAAATTGAAATCAATATTTTATTGGTATTAGACTTTTATGTTTAGAATGAAGCTTTTATAATCGTATGTTTAGAATTATTAATGGTTTAATTAAGGATTATTAATGAAATTATAAAGAATTAAAACTTTCAGATCATAAAGTTTGTATTCTATTAAGTAGGGTCCATACCTTGAACCTTGCCTTCACCATCGATAACTCCCTGCTCATGAAGTTGCAATACAAGGGATTTATAGTTGAGCAAGTCGTCTATTTAGTTTTTCATCATGCCCATTTCATCTCTCACCCTTTTGTTTTAGTCCATAAACTTTCTCTTTGAGGGATAGCTATTTGCCTCTTGCACTTTTCCTCTTCTTGAGTAGGCTATCTGGATTTTCTTTTTGTACTTTGCTTTATCAAGTAGGCTGATCTCCCTTTGTGCACTACAAAAATATGTTGGCATTTTAAACTTAGCACTATAGTTAAGTGAGCCATTCAATGCAGAAATGAACTCGGGCTTCATATGCACTAATGAGTTCTAGGGGGGGGGGAAGTTTCCTCCCCAACATTAAATTTTATGTTTTTTGCAATAAATTTAATAGAAACAAATAAATTTCAATTTCAATAACCATAACCATGCACTATAAACATTTATTATTATATAACTTTCAAGGTACATAATTATTCTTTATCAAATTATAAATTACTAACAAGGCTAAAATAAGTGTTTTGTTTTATTAATTAATGTAATTTTCATTAAATTTAAAAATTGATTATCAAGGTAGAAATGATATTTGAAGCTAAATTTAAAAAAAAACTACATAATAATTGATAATAAAGATTCTTTGAAAATTATAAAAATTACATATTTTATGCATGGGGCAGGAAACTACCTTTTTGGGGGCAGGAAACTTCCCCCCTTGGGTGCATATAAAATTTTGGGGCAGGAAACTTCCCCCCCCGAGTTCTAAGATTAATCGAGTCGTTATCTTCTGTTTTATTTAGCTTTCAGGATCATTTCGTTTATACCTTAGGTGTCTAGGGACAGTAGGACATCGGTTATCCACTTCTTATCGAGGTGGAGCCAGTCTGCTTAATCGGGAAGATATTTAAGCAAACTGCACTTTTGAAGTGCATACTCTAAAAAATCGTCCCCTGTTAGGCCCTCAATCTAAGGGACAGCAACAACGACAACATCACACCTTTTCAAGTACTAAAAATTTAAATAAGAAAAAGTTTTACCTCTTTCTCACCTGTCAATATACTCCTGAAAAATAGATATTAGTGCAATTGACTTTGGGTAAATAAGCTCCACACTCCTGGCATAAAAAGTCATACAGCTCCTTTTTATTTCCTATCTTTTCCCGAACTTAATTGACATGAATGTGCAAAAGTTGATTGCTTAATTCCATTTTTAAATATTGGGGTTTTTTTGAAATCAGGACTACTATCAAGGCTAAATATATTAATTAATAATTTAATTATAAAAAGTTTTATATTTTAAGAAAAAATGTAAGCCTTTTTAGCTAATAATGAAAACCTTATAAAAGAAAAACTTTAAAATAAAATTATATAACTCTTTTAAAATATAGGGAAAATAAAAAGAATATTTTAATGAAGTAAAATGATTTAAGATACTATTTTAAAAAGTAATCTAGCCAAGATAGCAGTGATGGACAAGAAGATGCCAGCTCTTTATCTTAAGTCTCTGAATAAATTACAGAAGAAGATACTAAACCCTTATCTTAATCGACTCAGCTCATTCACAAATAACTAACATCCCCAAACTAAGTTACGATTTATACTGTTTCTAGAAGTTCTATTTAAAAACTTGAAGAGTCTTGCATTAAGTAAATTGATGGTCAACAGTATTTAACTACAATCTTAGATCCAAGAAGAGTGGTCAATTTGAATAAGAGTGATGAAAGTACTCTGGGGATTCTATCAATATAAGAAATTTAGAATTTGAAAGATTAAGTTGATACTTTATGCTTCTAGGAATAGTAGATTCTAACATAAAATCAACATCTTAATAAACTATAATAGATTCCATACATTGAAGCAAATCTCTATAATTTTGAAGCTTACTAAAAATATTAAATTCAACATGTAAGTAAATTTGCCTAATATACTAAACTTGACAATTAACTTTTAAAAAACCAAGCTTAAAAATCAAGAACGTTCTTATGATAGTAACTAGTTAGAGAATAGTAAAAAGCTTAAATTCTTTATAGCTAAAGTGGGTGCAAAAAATCGTACTTAACTCAAAGGCTTAATATGAGCTGATATAAACTGAAAAAAAATTTAAACAAAAGGAAATTACGATTAGGTTCCCAGAAACAATTCTCAAATAAAAGACTTAGGTTTAACTTCCTGTATATAGACTATTGTAAATCAGTTAAACGCTTCTGGATAATAAATAAGGTCAATTGCATAACTCTAAAATATAATTGAAGAGAAGCTTAATTAATGATTGTCTTGTTAAAAATTGAAAAGTATTGTTAAAAAGTAACTAGGATTAAAATTCAAAAAGGTTTACTAGATTGATTCGAGAACCAACTCTTATGATTGTCTGCTCTAAAGGCAGATAGCAGCTAATTTATATTGAGGAACTAGCTTCAAACAAAATAATTATCAACATTGACGAGAGTAGTCTTTAACAGCAATCTTACTAATACAAAAGTTGGAACAAGAAAAATGAAAGAAACTACTCTGATAGATTGGTTAGGATGTACGGTATAAATATTATAGCAGCTGTTGGAAGTGATAACTCATTTTACTTTTTGTTAAATATGGGGAGAACCAGCAGCGAAACATTTTACAATTATTTTCTCAATCTCATCAAGCAACTTGACTTTCAAAGGCCGAACTGGAGGATAAATACTATTTTTCTATTAGACAACGCAACTTATCATAGAAGCTTGTATGTCACTAGAAAATTTAGACTTTTAAAAGTTCCTATTGTTTATTTAGGGCCCTACTAATTCGATCTTGCACCTATTGAGAAATGCTTTTCTTACATTAAAAGAAATATCAAATATAGGGCTCATAAGGAGGATCAAATGGAGTATTTAAAATAACTAGGGCTTGAAATGTCAAAGTTTGACTTTTCTTGGGCTTATTAATGCTTTCAAGCAA
>ARYC01006614.1:0-31989 GCA_000711775.1 Oxytricha trifallax
TTTTTCACCTCTCAGAGTAGTAATAATTGATTTCAATAGATCATAAAGAGTTGAAGCTTCAGGACTTGGCAACATTTATGGTACTCCTGGATACTTCCCAGAAAGGGAGGACTGGAGAGATGGTGATATTAAGTGGGATGTATGGGCTCTAGCAGCAATTATTTCTGAATGCGATATGCAAAGAAATGATTACTATAGCTGTAAGAGAGAGAAATATTCATAGCAGAGAATACAGCAATATCTAGACTAGAATAAGATAAAAGGTAAAATGAAAGATATGGGTTGAACAGATTATCTTAAGACCAAACCACAGAGCAGAGCAAACAATAGACTAAATGGTCAACTGGATAGGAGATATCAAATTTAGAAAATTAGCACATGATGCCAAGGTATAGTTTGAGTGAATAGTAAAAATAAAACCCCTCTAATACACACTACTATAGATTACATTTAAACATTAAACCCCTACATAAACCCTATTAAAACCCTAATAAAGTATGCACTAATAGTCTACTTTTATCAATCAAAAACTCAATAAAACTACTGATAGGGTTTTGGGGTTTTGATTGATGTTCAAGTCACTTGATATCAAGGAAAGTGAGATCATCGATAATTCAGAGTTCGTTGTTGAGGCAATTAGAGAAAAAAATTGCTTAACTTACCAAATCTACCTCTTTCAGAATGTTCGATAAGAAAGGCAAAAACTTGATCTTATTAGAGGAAATTAAGGAAATTTTGGGGTTTTAAAAGACCAACTAAGAAGAAGTAGTAAACGATTATATCTGATTGGAAGGTGACAATTGAGATGGTCAGATTTCCTCCAAAAAGTTTAACACATGATGAATTGATATCCAATAATTAAATTCTATAATTGGGTTGTCATAATTTATTTTGTAATTCATTTAGTCTTCACAATCATTTAATTATTTATATTTTGATTTATCCTGATCTTTTAGATAAATACATAACTTTTTTAAGCTTATACATTAAGAAAGAATACTATTTTGTGAATATCTAATTATTTATGTTTATTTTTTAGTTAAATAATGATATTAAAATAATTTAATATGCATTAATTATTGCCTATACTAAACAAAATTTATTATATTTGAAATTGAAAGTAATTCTAATTTAACTGTCTGAAATACTTTAATATTATAAAGTACCAATATATATATCAATTTAACTTATTGCTTATTATAAATTCTTATTTAATAATTATGCAACATAAATTTTAGTTATGATAACTCTATATGACAAATAGAATGATGATTAATTCTTTAAATTATTTGGAGCTTATACGACTAATTCAGATATTCACAATAAATAAAGTTGCTATTAATATAGAAATTTATCATATAAAAATTTTTAGGGTCAAACTTTATATTATAAATTAGATGATGATGACACATTAATAAATATATCAAGATACTTAATGATTATTCTTTGTTGTAAGATTCTTGAATTAGTTATTATTGAAATGCTGAGTCCCCTTTTTTTCAGAAAAATATTCATATAATCTTATCATTATTTGTAGTAGAAACCATTTAAATTAGGGAATTTTAAATTAAATAAATTTACTAGATAAATAAGTTTGAAACTCTAAAATATTTTTGGCATGTGCAAATGGTGAAATTTCCTTAAAAAGTGCCAATAATGTAGTATCAAAGACTATATTTTGTTTATAATTAAGATATTACAAATTTTTGTAATAAAAATATGTATAATTTTAGCAGGTAATTATGAATTTTATAATAGATATTATTTCTATAAATTTTATAATATTCCTCTGTTTGTATATCTTGCGTAATAACTGAACATTATTATCAACTCTTGCCTATAAAATAAAATTATATTTTTTTCAAAATGGGAATAAATATTATTTTGAAATTAAATAATAAATTACCTAAAAATAATTATTAACTATGTCATGTTATTTTTTGTACTAAGAAATTTCTTTTATTTCATTTTAATTAAATAAATTTGGTATCCTTTGTGCATTAATTTATTCCATAATGGATTTTTACATAATTATTATCCATAATAAACAATAAAGTAATTATTTTTTTTGCAAAAGATTCAAATACAGTATATAATTTTATTTGACAACACAATCTATAAATTTTAGACCTAATTTAGGAGAAATGAGAATAATAATATTTTTTATTAGTTAACTAAATGAGTTATTTAATGTGAAATTTAATTTTTGACTCTAAAAAAAGGTATTATCAAAATCTTATTATTAATGAAAATTATTCAAATTCTATACATAATTTAAATTCAAAAAATAGTTTTGCTTCTTCAAGATAACATAATTTTAAAATTAAGATTAATGATAGCAAAGACGCTTTTAAAAGCATTTTTTGCCATAAGTTGAATTTTTTGGTTTATAAAATAAGTGAATTGCAACTAAACTTATGTACATTTTAGAGAAATTCTAAGCCAGAAATGATCTCTATTTAAAATAACTGGAAATAAAATATATCTTCATATTGAAAAACATTAATCATTGGTCTGCATAAGTGATAAAGAAGTATAAAACCATTAGAAAGAAAAAAAAGAACATCAATCAAATTAAAAATATTCATTATTAAAAATAAAAAATAAAAATAAAAGTCGATTAACTCATTAAAAAAGAAATATAAATTTTTAATGGAATTTAAAATTAAGCCTTTATTAAAAACGCAAATAAAATAGGGATTACGATAAAGGAATTAATTTTATGATAAAATCTTTAATTTGCTATAAGATAATAATGCAAGACTAAAGTTTATAAATCATAACATTTAGGCATTAAAAACAAAATGAAACATAGAATATTAAAAAATGAAATATAAAAATGTAAAAAGAATGCTTAGTTTTTAAAAAAATAGGATAAAACTATATCTTTAAAAAATGAATAATATTAAAATTAACTTACGATATTTTGGATAATAAAAGTATAAAAGAGTTGAAGTACTATTGCGAAAATTATATTTAGGTGTTTAGGTTTGGTCTATGAGAGTTCTAAAGATTTTTATCTTATGTAAACTTTAGTCAAATGATTCATATTACTTAAATAAGATTTTATGAATTTAAAGTGAATTTTTGATAATTATTCTCACAATTGTTAATTTATTAAGTGAAAGCAAATACTTTATGGTAGAAGTTTTATTTTTTTTATTTTAAAAGTTAATTGAATGAACGATTGATTAGTTTTAAATAAAACCCCAAAACAACAGGGCGAAAGAAAATATGAAATAAACACGAAATATTTCCAATAACAATTGAAAATGAAAGAAATATATTGAAAAGAAGATGCTATTTTGTAATTTTCTTAAGAGAATTAAAGATAATTGAGGGCTATAAATATTCCTCGAAAATCATCATCATTTGTTCATTGCTTGCCCTTCTCTGAAACGTAGATACCATCGAGGAACTTTCTGTTATCCTTGTCTCCGATTTTGCAGACTTGGGAGATTTGGGCGCAGCCTAGGGAGGCGTGTTGGTTGTCAATGACTTCGAAGATGAGCTCGGTCCTTAAGGTCTGGGTTCATTCTGACAGTGCAGCCTGGGAGCAACTCAACCTTTTTTGGCTTGATTTCCACCTATGAAGTTCTTGACCTCAACGGACCTGCCATCCTTGGGAATAACGACGTTGGTGGTAAATGATCATGTACCAGTATCATCTTATATCTGTAAACCTACACTCATCATTATCAGGAAAAGTTTACCATTGTAAGTAAAGCTCATTTCGCTAACCGGAAATCTCTAAGCCAACTCCGCTTCAACTAATTGGAATTCTTGAGATGCAGAAGTGGAAATTCATTGCAGTGGTGGTCACTAGTGCAGTCGTTGTGTGATTGGCATCTTTCAGCTTGAGCAGGTGGGTGAACTGGGTCTTCGTTGATGCAGAAACCGAATTGGTTACAGTGGGTGTGCTCATCACAAACTTCAGTTGGGTTCATTTTACCGGAGGTCTTCATATCGGTGACTGGTTGTTGTAGGCATCTGGTTGTGGATCAGTGTGGATGCTGTACTTGAACTCATTGCCCTTTAAGCCAGTTGAACAGGCAGTTTAATTGCACTTAAGAATTTGGCCAGCACCAACGGGTTGTTTGTGATTGTGTCCTCCAAAGAGATGCTTGATGCTGAAATCAGAAATGGCAAAGTCGACTACTGCGAGAAAGATAATAACCTTCTTCATTTATTAAGGGATTCTAATCAATAATTAATTATAATATTGTGAGAGCTGTAATTAAGTTTTTAAGTATATCACTAAGTATTTTAATTAATTTCTTTTAATCCTATTTTTTAAATTCTTTTACATAACAAATAATATTTTTATAAGATCTTAAATTTATCAAAGTGTTATAAAGATTTTTTTATCTGCAAAATCTTCAATTTCTTTTACTAATTAATATCCCTTACTATGTTTATTTTCATTAATAAATTCAAATCAAAAGTTTGAGATATAGTTCCTAATTCTGAATATGTCTGAATATATTCTTTTGTATTAATTTCGTATCTCCATATAAAATGTCTATGCTAAACACTAACTAATTCCAAATTATAATTAAATTTTTGCATTAACTATCTAAAACTAATTTTTTTATTAAGTTAAACTTAACCAGTTTTATTTTTTCATTCTAATAATTTTCTCTGCTTATTTATCCCATAATTCTCAACCTCTTTACAATATATAAAAGCTTATCATCATAATAATCACACAAAAAAATTATTTGCCAATTGTTTGGATTTTAGCGTTGCTGTTCTGACCTCTACCCCTCCCCTACCGAACAAACTACTCCTAGCCACCTATAACCAACCCTGCACCTACCCTACCCCCCTTCCATAAAATACCTTGTCTTATATGGGAAAAATTATCCTCATCACTTTGATCGATCTTCTTCATAACATATGCATCTAATGACATTATTATTTGTATAAAATAGCATATTTTGAATCAATTTTATCTAAACAAGTTAGTAACTTATATGTTATTATTTTTACTTTTTGATTAATTTTACCGTGTCTGTCATAGATAGTTTTGCTTCGTCATTCAATTTTTATCTTAGAATACATCTATATGAATTAATAAGTTTTCTACTATAGTAACGCAGATCATATAATGTCTGTAAAATTATTCTTATTGTCTTAATTTATACAATCTTATTTATAAAAATACTTTTTTTTACTCTTGATAACTCTTTATATAGTTATAAAATATGAATACAAAAATTAGTTTAATAAAACTTTGAACTTTAATTTTCATATTATTCTATTAGATTATGTTATTTTATATAAATAATAATGTCATTAGATGCATATGTCATGAAGGAGATCGATTGAGGTGATTATTATAATTTTTTCCATATAAGACAAGGTATTTTATGGAAGGGGGATAGGATTGGGGAGGGGAATAGGGGTAGATGGCACGGAGGGGGGAGGGGTAGGGTAGGTCAGAACACGCAGCCAACAACCATATCCTTAAACTCAAGTTTTTTTTATTTCTTTAGTGTTTCCTATATTTCTGTTAATATCAGAATAACAGTCTATAAAATATTCTAAAGAATATACACATGTAACTAACAAATTAAATAAAAAATTTTAAGAGGATAAATTTTAAAATCTCCTTGCATTTTCCAATTGATTATATAATCAAGAACTAATTTTAATTCATAAATAATTAAATTCAAAATGTTTAAGGATTGATTATGTGTAATAATCATTAGCATTTAATGTTAGCAAAATGTTTAAATGTAAACTAAAATTAAAAATTAAATAAAAATAATTAAAAATATTAGTATTTTATCATATTGTTAAAATACAATTGAATTGGAAATTATGAAAATAAATACATAACAGTAATTATATATAATATTAACTGCCACTTATTTGCGAAGCTTTTAATACTAATTTGATATCTAAAACATTAGACTTTCATCCTTGCTTTCAACTATCGGTCTATTAGTCTAGTAGTCTAATATATTAATTATTTCAATATTAAAACTTTAATTAATTAGTTAAATTTAATTTAAAATTAGACCATTAGACCATTAGACTTTGGTTTAAAATGTGAAAGATAAGTCTAATAGCGTGATGTGTAATATATAAATAACTTTAATTAATATTTGCATTTATGAGTAATAATGGCAGAGAGGTTGGTAGAAGACAGCTTTTTACGCTTATATAAAGTAGAATCCTACTCCAGTTGAAGTGAAAGAAAATAGTTGGATAAGTGGAATCAAAACCCCAAAACCCTTTCAGTAGTTTGATTGAGTTTTTGATTGATAAAAGTAGACTATTAAGGCATACTTTATTAGGGTTTTAATAGGGTTTATGTAGGGGTTTTATGTATAAATATGAGTAATTTAAATGAGTATAAAAAGCGAGTTTTTAAAATATTTCACACAAACATAAGCTTAGAGTCATGTGGCAGTTCTCTGAATTTTATCTTTCTAAGTTGATGTTTGATTGTTTCTATAGTTTGTTAATTCTCTAAGCTTGGCTTGATAATAGTTGAGTATGCAAGTTCTCAGAGACCTCCATTTATTATATTTTTATCGAGATATTGTTTGATTCACTGCTTAGAATCTCTCTCATCTCTGCAGCTAAAGTAATCGTTTCTTGGCATGTCGCTCTCTATTATTATTACTGCTAGAGCCCAGATATCCCATTAAGTGTCTCCATCTCTCCAATCCTCTCTCTCTGGGAAATATCCAGGAGTGCCGTATACATTTCCTTATGCAGAGGCTTGCACTCTTTGAGCTCTGTTGAAGTCAATAATATAAACCTCTAAGAGGCTGAAAGTTCATCATGATGTTCTCTGGCTTTAAGTCTCTATGAACATAACCTAGCTTGTGAAGCTCTTCAATCCCTTCAGCAATCGGCTATACTATCTAGCTAATTTATCTATGACATCTATTGTCAGATAAGAATCCTCTGTATGTCATTTCAAGTAAAGGAAGCCTGAAGGCTACATGATCTTTACCAAGTAAAATAGCATCAAGCTAGATGATATGCCAACATTCATTTAACTTTGCCTTTTAAAGAGCATAATACTCATTAGGAAATTCCATTTGGAACTTATCATCAGCTAGGAAGTAATTGAAAGGATATATCTTGTAAGCATATTAGTCATCTGTAATGACTCTCTTCTCTATTTTTTCTTTAAGAGAGAGGTAGCTTTCTACGCATGAATCTAAATCAATGATTTTTAATATGGGAATCTTCATTGCCTCTATTTTAACCATGATTTTATTGATCTCAGAGACTGGAAAGTTCTTGACTGCTTTCTTCATTTAAACTTACTTCTAGACTTCAACTCTAAGAGACTATACTGAATTTCTTGATCTTTTCTTTTAGAGGAATCTATTCCTTGTAGGTTCATGAATAAAGACAAAACTTTAATTGTGCATTTCTTTAAGTGCACTTTGAGGTCTCTAGTATGAGAATATGGCTTCTCACAGACATACTTTCCATCTTTCTTTTAATAATTGAGATATAATCTTGGCATATCGTTGTGTATATCTCTCAAGTGTCTCTTATAAGTTGACTTGTAAGGGAAAACTTTATTGCATTCTTTGCATTAATAGTCAACTTTGGCTGGTATTTATTAATGCTCTATGGCGGGTTGTTTTACCTCCTCCTCAATTTGCAAAGCTATTTTGATAACCTCCTACTTTACTTATATAAATCTCAAAGCTAGACTGGTCAAAGTTCTCATAAGTAGGCTCCCACTGAGTACAAGCGTCTCTAGTCTCTACTTTTCTTGGTTCTGAAATGATAACTTTTATTGACTTGATCCAAGTAATGCCGCTCTTCTTAAAAGGTTAGCGCTCATTTTAGTTTGCTGATATATTTTATTATAAGTATGATATAATATACCTTGATAAACTATATTAGTCGAGTATAAGGCACTCTGGTAGATTTTTTGCTGAGAGGTAAGAAAATAAATTAACCATAAAAAACTGTAAGTTGATATATTTAATGAGAATTTTATATATTTTAGTAAATTAAAATACTCCTAATGAAGTTTTGTTTCTCTAGGAGGTCCTCCTAATCAAGTTTAAACTTAATTTGGATGTAAAGTTATTAAAAATTTCTAAATTAAATATGCTCCTAATTAAGTTTTAACCTTAAAATTTAGCTCCTAATAAAGTTTGATCTTAATTTGGAGGACCTCCTAAAATAATTAAACATTATTGGGAGCAATTTAATGGAGATAGATTTATAAAAATTGAAACCAATCTGTGAAACTTGGAGCAAGTTTTTCAATGCTTCTCCTCATATCTTTTCAAGGTTGACCTCCAGTAGGTCATCCCTATTTAGTAGTAAGATTTTAATAAACTTAGAATGGATATCCATAATTTTAAATTTCATTAACATTTCTAGAAAGAGGAAGCAAGATGGAGTCTATGAATGATGCAATGAAGAGAATTTATTCTCAAGATTTAATTGGAAAATTTCGAAGTAAGGAGGACCTCTATAGATATTTGGTATAGCAAGGTAAGATCTTAAGTAAGAATAATAAATCCATTATAGTTGGATTGTTCTTCCCAACTTAGGAGGGAAATAAAATCTCATTCTTAAAAGCCTTACTTAGTGAAGAGAAAAAAGCTTTTAAGTCTAATGAAATTAGGATGATAGAGATACCTAACTACCCTGAAATATCAGTGACAAACCTATATGACGATGCTATGAGTGATCCAGACGTAGCTCTCTACCTTCCATCAAAGCTACAGCTCTCTAATAAGTTGCCAGAGAGAAACTTCTTCTTTGGTGTTCTTGGAACTCTGAAACCTGAGTACTTAAATGAAGTTATTTAAGAAGCTCATAAGAAACGCTACAGCATCTCTCCTGAAGAAAAAGAGAAGCAAGGTATTAAAATAAGTGATACCTGGCTGTAGGAACTTTAAAAGCATCCTTTCATCTCAAGTAAGCTTAGTCTTCTAACTTTATAGAAAAACCTGGTACTGCTATATACTTGATGAAAGAGCGCAGCAAATTAAACAGAGAGAGAAAGTCTCAAGTAGAACATGAATTGAGTAAAGCTCTTCAAAGATTTCTAAAAGCCAGAAGAGATGAACATAGATGCAGGAGCTGGCACTCCTAAGAGAAAAAACAAAGGCCCAAGCAAGCCTTAAGAGGAAGAAAAGAAAGAGAAGCCAAATCCCTTTACGGGCAAATTTAATATGTGAACTTATTCATTCGTTTAAATCTAATACTATTTATAAACACAAAATCTACCTTCTCTTGCGCATACTTTAGCTTTATCATCGCTGACTCTTTTAGCAGCACTCTTTATAAAATCGACTGTCTCTATCTTCAAGTCGTGCATTAAGTGATAGAGTAGAAGTTTTTTGTAAAGGCCTTTTAATAACCCCCAATATATTTCAATTCCATTGAATTAAGGGCTGTAAGGTACATTAAATACTGGTGATATATTTAGCCTTTCATATTCTTTCCTTGTGTCTTTAGTTTAATGAACTGATAAGTTGTTAACAAATAGAATAATCTCTTAAGCAGCGTACTTATCTCTGAGTTATTGCAAGAATTTAATATATTATTCAGTCTTTATAGAACGAGGGTGAATAACATAAGTCTCGAGGCCATTATCTTCGCTTATACCACCAAGTATTGCATGAGTTTAAACCTTAACCTTTTAATCACATGCTTCAATGTTGCTGTACCTCTTATACCAAGACCTTGATATGAAGGTATTAAAGGTGAATACTGCCTCATCAGCGTGTATGAACTTTATATTATGCTCTTAAGACCTCTGCATTTAATCGAATATATAATTTAAATTAGTCTTATAAAATGGAACATTAAAGTCAATCACTCTCTTAATGCGATTGACTGTCTTGTAAGATATTCCGTTATTTTTATATATGTTAGCTATAGATTAAGCAGAGATATGAAGCTCAGGAAATTGGCGATGAAACATCACAGCTCTCTAGGCCAGAGAGAAGTGAGCCCAGTATTTAAGAGTCTTATCATTAATGAGATAATCAATATGATGCTGCTAAAATTTTCGAGGTCTTTTAGGCTTAGAATTAAGCTGCTATCTCTTTAAATTCAATGCTAATAGACAGTGAGACCTAACAGTAGAAGGAGATTTATGGAGGAGCATTGCTATAGAAGTATAATTTAGAAAAGGCATGAGGTATTCACTATATTCATCACATCCATATCGCAACTTAAACAATAAATCTATATAGTCACTGTCATAAACTGACCCCGAACCTCGCATATACTCCTTTAAAATACTAATATTTAAACATTAAACCCCTACATATACCCTATTAAAACCCTAATAAAGTATGCACTAATAGTCTACTTTTATCAATCAAAAACTCAATCAAACTACTGAAAGGGTTTTGGGGTTTTTAATGCCAGCGGTAAAACTGTAAAATAATGTAGCACTATGAATCAGTATACATAACAGCATAGACATTGTAATATTCATCGCATAGCAGTTTTGATTTAGCTCTACCTCTAGTAATATCACTATCAAGTATGATTTTTATAGCCGTCTGCTTCGGAGAAGGAACTCCCACTGAATGAACCAGTAAGTTATAGATAACGGAAGATTGTTATAGCGGATCTGGCATATGGTTGATACAAATAACCCTCATAGCATAGTCCCACTGTCTGGGAATAAGGTAGTACCAGCAACGAATTCATAATCGTATTCATCGCTAAATGGCTTCAGGGCGGCGAATGTCCATCACTCAAAGTATCACCAAGAGTAGCATCACCAATCTTGATAGAAGAAATGTTTGAACTATAAGACCTATCTGGGGATTAGATGACAGCTCTACCAACCTCTCTGCCATTATTACTCATAAATGCAAATATTAATTAAAGTTATTTATATATTACACATCACGCTATTAGACTTATCTTTCACATTTTAAACCAAAGTCTAATGGTCTAATGGTCTAATTTTAAATTAAATTTAACTAATTAATTAAAGTTTTAATATTGAAATAATTAATATATTAGACTACTAGACTAATAGACCGATAGTTGAAAGCAAGGATGAAAGTCTAATGTTTTAGATATCAAATTAGTATTAAAAGCTTCGCAAATAAGTGGCAGTTAATATTATATATAATTACTGTTATGTATTTATTTTCATAATTTCCAATTCAATTGTATTTTAACAATATGATAAAATACTAATATTTTTAATTATTTTTATTTAATTTTTTGATTTTAGTTTACATTTAAAAATTGTATTTCTATTATATCAAGTTAATTTAAATTAATATTTAAATCTAATCAAAAATAATAAAAATCATCTTAACAAGTTAATATAATCAATCAGACTTCTAATCTT
Source organism: Oxytricha trifallax (assembly GCA_000711775.1). Lineage (NCBI taxonomy): Eukaryota > Ciliophora > Spirotrichea > Sporadotrichida > Oxytrichidae > Oxytricha > Oxytricha trifallax. The sequence goes on from ARYC01006614.1 coordinate 11,330, forward strand.
GGGGGTGTGGGTAGTAAATATAATTAACTTAAAAAATATTTTATATAATTTATTAGTTTTTCTTTTTATTAAATTAGACGACGTTAATTTTCGAGATTTTAATACCATTTTCTATGCTGATTCCTTAATATCAAAAAAATGAATAATTATATTAGTAAATCAAAAATAAGTAATCAAATATTCTTGAGCCACTATAGATTCTTAGTGATAAAATACCAAAAAATTACGATAAATTAAGTCTTAACAAAGTAAATATTCTTTGGTCATCCAAACAAAAAACAACTAAAATTAGATATCTTACCCAAAACAAAAGATGTCTATTTGTAATAAGTATAAAGCTGATACTACAAAATAAATTCAAAACGACAAAAATATTTAAAAACTTGAAATTAATCATCAATAATGCTTCTTAGTTCTAAGATTATTTAATGAAACTAAACCAGCTAGCTCTTATCAAAGACAGAGAAATGAGCACACTTCTCATAACATATTAAATTGAAAAGGATTAGTTAAATGAAACTCAATTCTTTATTCAGACATAAACTTAGGAAAGAGTCATATAAAGAAATAAAGAAGCTTAACATAAAATAAGTTATGTTTATATCATTAGTTAGTTAATATTTACTAAAGGGGCTTGTCTATTACAATTAACGAATTCATAAGAATTTGGTCCAGAGATCTAAAAATGTGATCAAACTACTATTATTATTTTATGTTATTCAAGCACTTTATAGTTTCTTGGAAAAGTTGAAGAATTATAAATTAAAAAAGATTAAGAGAGTTATTCAATGTGTATATCAAGAAATTAATGGAATTTATTCAGATTAAATGGCAAACTATTTAATCTAAATCCTTGCTCATATTTCATGAAAATTAATTTCTTTATATAATATTTATGATATGAGTAGGAGCAGAATCAAATCTAAAGAATCTGAAAAATGAACTTGTCTAGTTTTGCTTATTACTAAATTCTAAAATTTGGAAATCCAGAGAAAAAAAAAGCGATACTTACAAAATTTTTAGATTTATAGAATACAAACTATCAACTAGCATTTATTAAAATAAATAATTTGAAAAACATATTATAGAATAATTTTGATAAATAGATATAGGAATACCTATAATAAGGATTATAAACTACTTAAATAGCATTATTACTCATCCATTATTCTTCATTAATTTCACCATCATTACAACAATATGTTGCTTTCCTTTTTTTAGGTTTCTCTAAAGAGTCTCAGTTCAAGTCAGTCCCCCTCTTGCCACTACGATAGTTAAATGAAATTAAGATATATTGCAAGTGACACTCAAAACCCCAAAACCCTTTAAGTAGTTTGATTGAGTTTTTGATTGATAAAAAGTAGACTATTAGTGCATACTTTATTAGGGTTTTATTAGGGTTTTATTAGGATTTATGTAGGGGTTTAATGATTAAATATTAGTATTTTAAGTGAGTATATGCGAGGTTTGGGGTCATTTTATGACAATGACTATATAGATTTATTGTTTAAGTTGCGATATGGATGCGATGAATATAGTGAATAACTCAAGCCTGTTAAATCTCCATCAACTGTGAGGGCTCACTGTCTATTAGCATTGAATTTAAAGAGATATCATCTTAATTGTAAGCCTAAGAGACCCTTAAAATTTTACCAGCATCATATTGAATATCTTATTAATGATAAGACTCTTAAATACTGGGCTCATTTCTCTCTAGCCTAGAGGGCTGTGATGTTTCATCGCCTAATTATTGAGCTTTACATATCTGCTTAATAGATAGCTAACATATATAAAAAGAACGGAATATCTTACAAGACATTCAATCGCATTAAGAGATTGACTTTAATGTTCCATTTTATAAGACTAATTTAAATTATATATTCGATTAAACGCAATGGTCTTAAGAGCATAATATTAAGTTCATATACGCTGATGAAGCTGTGTTTACATTCAATACTTTTAAATCCAGGTCTTGGTACAAGAGGTACAGCAACATAGAAGTTTATGACTAAAAGGTTAAGATATTAATTTATGCTATCCTTGGAGGAATCAGTGAAGATGCAGGCTTGAGACATATGTTATCCACCCTCGCTCTATAAAGACTGAATAATATATATAGTTTTAGAATAGCTCAGAGACAAGTACGCTGACTAAGAGTATTATTCTATTCGTTGATAACTTGTCAGTTCATAAAACAAAAGACTCAAGGAAGGAATACGAAAGGCTAAATATAACACCTGCATTTAATGTTCCTTATAGCCCTCAGTTCAATGGAATTGAGCTATATTGGGACCTATTGAAAGGATACTACAAGAAACTTCTACTATATCATTTGATGTACGGCTTAATGATAGACACAATAGATTTTATTAAGAGTGCTGCTAAAAGAGTCAGCGATGATAAAGCTAAAGTGTGCACACGAGAAGGGAGACTTTTTGTTTATAAATAAGTATTAGATTTAAACGAATGAATAAGTTCCCATATTAAATTAACCCAGAAAGGGATTTGGCTTCTCTTTCTTTTCTTCCTCTTAAGACTTGCTTGGCCCTATGTTTCTTCTCTTTGTTCCAACTACTGCATCTATGTTCATCTCGTCTTGCTTTTATAAATCTTTGTAAAGTCTCTTGCTCAATTAATGCTTTACTTGTGATTTTCTCTCTCTGTCTAATTTGCTGCGTTCATTCATCAAATATATAGCAGTGCCAGGTTTTTCTTTAAAATTATAAGACAAAGCTTTCTAGAGATGAATGGATGCTTCTGCAGTTCCTAGAGCCAGGTGTCGCTGATTTTAATTCCTTGCTTCTCTTTTTCTTCAGGAGAGATGCTGTAGCGTTTCTTATGAGCTTCTTAAATTACTTCATTTAAGTACTCAGGTTTCAGAGTTCCAAGGACACCAAAGAAGAAGTTTCTCTCTGGCAACTTATTAGAGAGTTGCAACTTTGATGGAAGGTAGAGAGCAACATCTGGATCACTCATAGCATCATCATAGAGGTTTGTTACTGAGATTTCAGGGTAGTTAGGTATCTCGATCATTCTGATTTCATTAGACTTAAAAGCTTTTTTCTCTTCACTTAGCAATGCTTTTAAGAATGATATTTTTGTTCCCTCCTGTGTTGGTAAGAACAATCCAACTATGGTTAATAAGTTAGTTGTAAGTGAAAACTTACCTTGCTATACCAAGTATCTGTAAAGATCTTCTTTACTTCTGAATTTTCTTTTTAAATCTTGAGATTAAATTCTCTTCATTTCATCATTCATAGATTCCATCTTGCTTCAAGTTTCTATAAATGTTTATGAAATTTAAAATTATGGATATCCATTCTAAACTTACTAAAATTTTACTACTAAATAGGGAGATCCACTTGGAGGTCAACCTGAATCAGATAAATAGATAAAGATGGAGGAACTTTCTCCAAGTTTCAAAGTTTGACTTCCATTTTTATCAAACTTTCTCCATTAAATTGCTCCTAATAATAATTAATTTAATTAGGTGGTGCTCCTAATTTATTTAAAACTTAATTAGGATGTTAAATTAAAGTTCTAAACCGTATTAGGTGGTGCATTAAAAAAATTAAATTTTAAAACCTCCCCTCCTATATTTACAAGAACATATTTAGGAGCACTACCTAACTTCACAAAACAAATTTAGGTGCATTTTAATGTATAAAATGTGTGGAATAGTTTATAAATTATCTCTAATGTTAAAAAATATAAATTAATGTCTCGCACTCTGTTCCCATTAAACCTCTATAAATCTTTGAGGATATGCTCTTGCTTGTGTATAAAATTAGAATTTAAACAGTTTATATAATTATTAATAATACTTATAAAATGAGCGGCAACTTACTAAGAAAAGCTGCATTGCATGGTATTAGCCAGCATAAAACTTTCTTTCATGAATTAAAAGAAAATTGAGACTTGTGATGCCTCTACCTAGTATGAACCTGAAATTCTCTAACCTTAGGTCACAGACTTTGAATAACAATTCAGTTGTTAAATAGAAATGCAGAGCAAAGAAATTCAATGCGAAGTTCCAATAAAAATTGTTGAAGAGGAGGAAGAGAAAAAAGAAATTAAAGTATTACATTTATGTGAAGAGTGTGAGAAGAACTTCACATATAAATCTGCTCTTAAGCTTCATATCTTAGAGTAGCATTCTAACAAGCCAAAGCTCTACCTTAAGCATGATAAGATAGATGGAAAATATTTTTGCACTTATTGCAATAAGCTATATAACCATTCAAGGGATTTAAAAGTTCACTATAAAACCATTATGGCAAGAAGTTTGAAGTTATAGATCCTGAGACTGGTGAGGTCTTCCTTCAAAAAAGGAAGCCAAGAGACCCTTTAGAATCCTTGGAACAAAGAGTTAAGAAAGTAAATAAGCTTATTAAAGCAGTGAGAAACCTTCCAGCTTCTGAGATAGTAAAAATAACTCTGAAGATACAAGCACTAAAGCTTCCAATTTTAAATATAATTGACCTTAAAGGATGTAAGGAAAGTTATCATATACTTGAGGACAAGTTTGAAAAAAACAATAACTGATAAGCAGTTCGCATACAACATTTATCCATTCAACTACTTTATATGAGATGACAAGTATCAAATGGAATTTGTCAATGAGTACTAAGCTCTTACTAAAGCAAGGGATAGACAGTGCAGATTTATAATTAAGCTCGATGCAATTCTCCTTGCTCAAGATCATGTTGCTTTTCGTCTCCCTCTATATTAAATGACTTTAAGAGACTACATATAAGATTAAAGGATTCCAAAGTAGCTACCCCTTATTCTTACAAATGTTTGCAAAGGCATTGAAGAGCTGCACACTTTAGGGTATGTCCATAGAGACTTGAAGCCAGAGAATATTATGCTTGATTTTTCACCTCTCAGAGTAGTAATAATTGATTTCAATAGATCATAAAGAGTTGAAGCTTTAGGACTTGGTAACGTTTATGGTACTCCTGGATACTTTCCAGAAAGGGAGGACTGGAAAGATGGTGATATTAAGTTGGATTTATGTGCTCTAGCAGCAATTATTGCTGAATGCGATATGCCAAGAAATGATTACTATAGCTGTAAGAGAGAGAAAGATTCAAAGCAGAGAATACAGCAATATTTAAACTAGAATAAGATAAAAGGTAAAATGAAGATACGGCTGAGTAGATAATCATTAAACCTAACCATAGAGCGGAGCATACAATAGACTAAATTTTAAGCTGGATAGGAGAAATAAATTTAGGAAGTTGCCTCTTGATACAAAAGTATTGTTTGAGTGAATAGTATAAATAAAACACCTCTAATACACACTAATATACAATACATTTAAACATTAAACCCCTACATAAACCCTATTAAAACCCTAATAAAGTATGCACTAATAGTCTACTTTTATCAATCAAAAACTCAATCAAACTACTGAAAGGGTTTTGGGGTTTTGACTGTATCATTTGATATGACAATTTTCATTTTCATTATATTTTTTAAAAAGAATAAAATGTTATTCGTTTTTATTTGCTTTTTAAATTATTTATTTAAATGCTTTCCTACTTAAAATTTAATCTTAATTAATTCCAATATTAAGAGAAATTATTATAAGTCAATTGGCATCACATGATTCTTTAAAAAGCTTAAACAATTAAAAGCAACTGTTAGAAGATGGAAGGTTATGTTTTAATTCTAAACTAGAAATAGACTCTAACTACAAGTACTCCAATTAAAAATAGTATGATAGAGTTTTTGAGCAATTCTTATTATGCAATTAATTTATGAAAGATGTGATCAAATTTAAGAATGGTGTGCTCGTATTAATGATATTTTATAGATTTTATATAATAACTTAGGGAGAGGTAAATAAGAATTTACTTATGATACCTCTTCTAGCTTTTTAGGTTTTTATTGTTGTGAAGTTTGAAAAAAGATGCAAACAAAAGTTAAATTCAAAAAAGCTCAGCGAAATGACTCATAAATAAATAGTTCTTATCAAAGAATAAAATCAAATAAATTAAACTAGGATTTTTTTAAATTGCTTGAATTAAAAGCCAAAATAGATAATATAATGAACTTATTCATACATTTTAGAATTATTTTAAATGATCTTGAGCTATTTCATAGAAGAATTGGTAGAATTCCATTTACATTTAAGAAATATATTAAATGGAATTTCCACAAATTGTATTTTTAATTTATTGTCGATCTTAGAGCCTAAATTAAAAACCATTATTTACTAAGTATCGAAAACTACTCTTGATGGACTTATATTATATATATTAAAAATAATTTTATATTGAAAACTTTCATTATATAAACAGAGCTATACTTATAAGCTGAATGTGCATAACTATCTTAGATTTTTAATCTGTAAATAATTATTATTATAAAGATTTTTAAATAATTTTAAATAATTACATGCAACTTTAAATCCATCTTAGATTTGTTTCTCGCCGCTTAATTTTAAATAATAATTAAATACTTTTATATATATAATAATCTACTTATTCACAAAATGTTACATTCCTCCTAGAGGTTCTAAGTTTTCCTTTTCAAAATAGCATTTTCTGCTATTTAGAACACAGTCTTCTATTGGATTATAATAAGTATTATTATAAATTACATTGAATGCTTCTTTACTTAATCTAACTTGGCGAATTTTTACAAAAATATTAGAGCATTCTTGGTTGAACAATTTTAAGAATTAAATATTGAAATCTACATAAAGTTCTTCAATATATTCATAACTCTGTATCTTAATGATGCAATTTTTTATCTTCAAATAAATAAGCAGGAATATTTGATAAGACAACTATGCATAGATAATATTTTGGTATTAAGCAATCTATCCTATTAATTTGGAGCAAATTCTTGAATAAAGCAAATGGCAATTATGCTCTTATATACTTAAAAATATGCATAAAAAGAAGTACATTTTCAAAATAACTATTCAGTCTTTTTAAATATCAGAAATCATTAAACAACTATAATTGAGAAAGACAAGAAAGGCTTAAACATAATCGAGATAATTCCAAAGACAGTGTAAATTCACTAATATACAGGTACAATAGAGCATATAATTGAAATAATAAACTGAAAATTTAACCTCCTTATATCAATGATGGCCTAAACATATATACAAACTTTTCAATAATCATGAAGCAGGACTTGATGTAATAAATAAACTATGGTAATGCCTAATATCTTCAACTGTTTTAATTGCAAACTTCATTATATTTGTTATTCAAACAGTTATCAGTTCAACTATATAGTAAAGTATCACTAAGTAAATCTTCAAGACAAGACAATCAAGTTAAAGTAGACAAATATATATCTTTTATTTTTAAGGATCAACAATGATTAAAAATTAGAGCAAGATTTCTCAACGATTACGATATGATTAACAATGGGATTATGGATTTAATTAGTTTCTTAGAAAAGTAAATGTATTCTTGAGACATTAAGTTATAACAGATTCACCTCTGATGGTACCGTAATGAGTTTTTTTGTTAAATTAGTGATTGATTTGCTCAGGAAAGGTATAGGAGTACTGATATTTTGCTAATTATGAAGGATGAAAGATATTTTGGGAGATTACTTATGATGGAAATAGTTAACTTATTTAAGATTACTTATAATGGAAAAGTTCACTTATTTCAGAATTGAATATTTCACTTCAATAAAAACAGAGGATACCTGATAAAGGAATTATTCTGTTTTTTTTATGTAAACAATTTTAAACAACAGATACATAAAGACTTCTAGAAGAAAGCATTATGATACTAATCAGAATGTGCTGGTGCGTATCTGAATTTCATGAATTGTTTTTATTGTTTACATAAAGTATAATTCAAGGATTTATAGTTCATTTATGATTTGAGAAAATAAACTGTTTTAAATTAATTTTCTGATATAAATCTTGAGTATACAAAATATTAAAATATGAAAAACAAAAAAAAGATGATTAAAATATGTTTAGACATTAAGTTAAAAATTATAGTTATCAGTATGTTATAATTATCATTTCTTATTATTATAAAATGATTATAATAAACTCCCATGAAATATTAAATAAACCCAGCTATCTTTGCTCTCTTCCTTTCATTCTGGTAGTCTCGGAGTTAGTTTACATGCAGAAGATACACTTATATTCTACAATAATTATTGGAGTACTACTATGAATACTTAAGCTACATACAGAACACATCATTCAGATTAAACAAAGAAAGTCTCAGTTTATAGATTAGTTAAAGGAGGGCTCTTAATAGGAAAATTCTTAAAAGTACTAATATAAAGAAAAACAGTAAATCTACAATGCTCTCAGATGCATCAAAAACCAAAAATATAATAGAGATCCTTCTTAATGAAAAGAAACAATAGGAATAAAGAAGAGCAACTTATAGAGCAAATAAAAGAAGATAGTCGATTAATTCCAAGGACTCATAAAGCTTTGCATATACCATAGTTTCAATTATTCCTATTTATAAAGAACAGGATCAGATATGGATGAGAAACTACTTACTTATTCAAAAAAAGAACTGTAAATCACTAAAATTCCGATACTTACTGAAAGAAATATTTATATAATTCAGCACACTAAAATTCAATTAATAATTAGACAAGATTTATCAAGAAAAAGCATGATTTAAAACCAAGTGAGGAAAATAAATATCTCAATAGAAAACAATATCATCTAATAGTATTTAAGTCTTAAAAAGCCAGCAAGTACTTATAAATCCATATTAATTGAATTAATCTCAACATCTTGAAGTTGATGAATATGGATAAGATGAAGGTGCTGGCGATGATGATGAGGAAGACGAAGAAGAGGTTGCTAGTCATCTTCAAAACGTCTCAGAAAATTTAAATTGAATTTAATTATTATGAAAACCTAAAGCCAGAAGAGATTGACGAGGACGATGAGGGTGGCAGTAAACTCATGCTAAAAGATGATAACACTGGTATTGAAGGTAGAGATGAAGTACTTAAGAATGAAGACATGATGGGTAATGATTATTGAGAATAAATTAAGAGATTCAGTTTTAATAAGAATATAAAAAGATAAATAAATTTAAACTATATATATATAATAGATTAATCAAACAACAACCTATAAGAAAATAAAAATAAAAATTATTTTTAAATTTATAAACTTTTGTGTATATTTCTTATTTTTATTTTCTTTAATTATATTTGGATAAGTAATAACTTAAATTATTAAGTTTGAATAATATATATTTATATATCTTAAAAAAACACATTGACTTTTAGAGTCTAAATTAATTTCTGATCGATTGCCTTAATGCTTCATGAATATTAGCATTAAATTCGTGTATCAAATTGTCTTAAATTATAAAAATTATAAATATTTTATTTGAATAATTCTTATATTTAATATGGCCTTGATTAAGTAATTCGTTAGTATTAAAATTTGTAAAAGAAAATCAGTTTTATTAGTTTATTTTTTTTATAATGATATTTTAATTTAAAATCTCATTAGAGTTAATGAGTTTAACATATTTTTATTTAATTTTTCAAATAATTGTAAGTTTTAATTTTACATAGGTCTTTTTAAGTTTAAGGGTTATTTGTTAAACATTAATAATAATTTAGAAATGGCAACCTTAAAATATCATTATAAATTTCATTATATGACATCTTAAGGATTTCATTTAACGTTGATATTAAGTGGAGGAATAGAAAGTTTTAGTATAGAATTAATATAATTTTGACCAATTTATTTTATTTTACTTTAATTTTACTTTTTTATTGTGTTTGCTTGTGCACTTTAAGCTTATGTTTGAGATTCAAAGCTAATTTGTAAGTGTTGCTGGTTTAAGATCCTGTTTAGTAAATTTATTAACTGGATCCATATTTTAGTAGCCAGAATTAAAACTGCTGTCCAATAAAATAACTTAAAATCATAGAAATATCCTTTCATTCATGATGATTTATTGTGGAAGTTCAATATTGGGCCAATATATCGCTGCTGTTTGAAAATTGAACGAAATTGTGATTATCACAGGATATTCTATGCTTTATAAAACCATATTCACACCTAATTTCATGTTTATAATAAGTAAAAATGAAAGAGAATTTAGATATCATATTTGAATAGATGAAATTCAAACTTACAAGTATGAAATATTATATGTCTAAAGCAGTAAATTAAACGATTCAATTGCTAGTCTTAATGGGCTTAGTTAATTCTATTGCACCTGCATCTCAAATCAGCATCATTCTTCATCTTGCCACATAGTGCCAATTTATTTTTACAGCATCTACTAGCTCTTAAAGTTTCGATAGTGGAGTGGTATCAAAATTTCTGAGAACTCTTTGAATTTTATTTTAACTTATCTTTCTATTGATTACATCACATTTATTTAAACCATTTAAAGACCAGTATAACTTTCAGCATTTATATATCATTTATTCAGTGATTATTGAGCGTGTAACTTTTGATAATTTGTGGATTGAATTAGTCTTTGAGTAGCTTCACCAGAAAGTATTTAATGGTGAACTCTTGTAAGACTTTTATAAGTTAATTTTATAATTTGCTTTAACTGAACTTTAGGTTAGTCTTTGAATTGATTTCTTATTATTCTCTGTCGTACTACTTTTCTTTTCATATTTGAGTTTCTCTAAAAAGAAACTGAGGAGTTATCAATAAATTGATTTTGTGAATTTAATTGACGAATAGGTTCTACAAGTCTATAGAGATATATCTATATGTCATTTATTCATTTATTATTTTGATCTATCATATGCCTCTGCTTAATCTACTTTAAATTTCTAATTTTCAATTGAATAACCTTTTATTATAGCACTCCCAGAGCCCATCAATTAAACTAATCTTTTAGCTTCATTAAAACTATACATAAATTGATTTTATATATGTAGTGTAATTGATTGAAGTTTAAAGATTGTGATAATTTAAATTATTTTAATCAAATATTTATAGGGATTTCTCTGATTTATCTAAAGCCTTGTCATGAATGGATTTTAAATGATTTAAACTCTATACTCAAACTTTTCAAAGGACTCAAATAGTTAGCTTATCTGCAATCATTAAGTAAAAGAGTTATTCTTAGGAGAACAAGAATGAAATTGTTTTTTTTGATAAACCTCGGGAAATTAGAGTTATAAACTCAAAAATATCGTAAGAAAGTTTATATATATACTAAAAATTATATTTGAATAAGTTTAGTAACCTTTAAGTATTATTCATATACTATTTTAGTGAATTTTCCTCTTGTTATGTTTCTAGTTACTTTTTTACTACTTGTTAAATGTACAATTAATATTTATTTATTTAAATCGTACTTAATTTAATTTAAAGATATTGAAGGAAAGATCATTAAATAAAATTTAAATTGACTCTTCATTTTTTTATTTTACACATTAATAATTAGATAATATATTTTAGAGTGTATTTAAAGAAAAACTTGTAAAACTTTATTTGAGACTAAATTTATAATTCTTTTAAGTATTGTTGTTTGATTTGTTTTAAATAAGAGTTAATTTTTATCTTTTAATTTTGAAATATAAATTTCATTATATCTAATAGGAATGTTCTTAATTGTTTACATCAATATTATATCTATAAATTTATTATGCATTATTCATAAAAAGTTAAATCTTGGTTGCTTTAATTTAATACCATTTACTAATTTAAACATGATTATGGATTATTTTCAGCTTTTCATTTTATATTAATTTTTGAAATATCCTTTGGAGGTGAACGAAAATATAAACTTCTGACCGGAAAGAATTTCTTTTTTTATTGCAATTTTCAAATAAATTTAAATTGGTGAGATGAAGAAATATATGCGATTCATTTTCATCTTTATTCATATTGGCTTAATAACTCAAGTAAGCTATAAAGTAGGATTATAATTATGAGTAAGTTTAAGAAAATATGGTAAAAATTAGCAATGTATTTATGATTATTTTTGTTATTAGCTTTTGATAATTTATAATAAAGTGTGATATATAATTTATTGTTAAACATAAGACATGATAAATTCAAAATGTATAATTATGCATATTTAGTATAATTTATGAAGCATGAGCCACTATAAATTCTGCTCTACTTTTTATTCTGATATAAAATCTAATAAGATTAAAATAAATAACAATTATTCACACAAATTACATTGTATTAAACAATAGCATTGAAAGTAGAAGAAAAGTTAAAATATTATACTAATTTAGCTTCACTTTTTAACCATTAAAAATTTAAGTTTTTATATTTACATATAGAGGCAATTATTAAGCTAAAATTTTTTTGAAAATAAATCGAATTTAATCTGAAATATGCATATATGAATATAAAAGTCTTAAGATTAATTGAGACAATTAAGAATATATAAGGTAAAGCTCTAATTAGGACATTAAATTCAGCTATTTCTCAATAAGTTGATTTCCAATCAACCCAAGATATTTTGACTGCATTCCTTAAGCTTATAAGCTTATTATTGTGGGCTTATAAGCTCAACCACCTCAAAGGTCACTTTTTAAAAATCTGTTTTTAGGTAAAAGTCTTATAGAGGGCTATAATACCCATTTTATGTTAATAATTAATTAAAGTAGAAATTATATATTAAAATATTTATTCATATTTTAAAACGTAATAGATTTAATGTTGATTTAAATTCTCTATAGAAAATTCTTTTTAAACTAATATAATTTTAATTTTTAATAACTAGAGCCTAATAATTTCTACTTTAATTAATTATTAACATAAAATGGGTATTATAGCCCTCTATAAGACTTTTACCTAAAAACAGATTTTTAAAAAGTGACCTTTGAGGTGGTTGAGCTTATAAGCCCACAATAATAAGCTTATAAGCTTAAGGAATGCAGTCAAAATATCTTGGGTTGATTGGAAATCAACTTATTGAGAAATAGCTGAATTTAATGTCCTAATTAGAGCTTTACCTTATATATTCTTAATTGTCTCAATTAATCTTAAGACTTTTATATTCATATATGCATATTTCAGATTAAATTCGATTTATTTTCAAAAAAAATTTTTTTTATCAAGCTTATTCTTTAATTAACTTTCATATATTTGGAGTTTATATTCTACATTTATTAAACTAATTTTTATTAATATTATATTGATTTTATAATTGTATGAATTAAAAGAATAACGCTCCAAAATTTAATTCTGGAAATGTATTTATAACATTCAATGATGTTTTAATTTCAAAACTCTGCTGAAAATATTTCCCTTGAAGAGTTAAAATGGTCTATTTTTGTCGCCATGTTTTGGATATCCACCACTTTCAATATTCTTGAAATATGTCACATAATGTAACGAAATTATCTTGTTAAATTGGATAGATGAATTTGAATAGTAGAATCATGTGACACTCTAGCTTGGAAGCCTTAATTTCATTGGTTTTCTAGATTTCAGGTAAATACACGCATTTTTGAAACCTTCATTTGCGATTCCAATAAACACAATTACATTCAAAGTTAACTATTTTTATCATGAAATACTATCAAATTCTTAAGTTTTTTATTTAAGTCTCCGTTAACTCTGAAGATAAGATAAAATTAATTAAATATTCAAGTTGAACGCATTGCATTCTAAATGATGATCATTTTATTGGTGGATATTTTATTAAATATGATAAGACTCATTTATTTTTATTATACATTTTTATTATATCTTTTCTTTTATATATTATTATTATCTGGTAGCACTAGAGTATTCCAAATATTATCTCTCAAACTTTTAAATATTTCTTAATTTTAATTACAAATACCCTATTAACTTAAAGGTAATTAGTCTTGTGATGATAATGGGGTGTTTAAAACAAAACATACCTACCTCTCGAGAAAACATAAAAAACTATTATTCAAAGTAAGATAAAATTACTAATAAATGGCATTAATTAAAAATCATTCAATCATGTTCTTCTTTCAAGATCCAAATGTAATTATAGCCTTTCATTAGATAAACTTGCCTAAAGTTCTCTGTTAGTATCATTTTATTGCTATTTATTCAATAAAAATAACAAGTGATGCATTTTAAAAACTGGGAAATGGAGCTAAATAGAATATAAACATGGTAATTATCAATCGAGAAATGAAATTAACCTTAATTTATCTATAAAATCAATTTTAACACATTGAGGATTATTAAACTGTCAAATTGACTAAAAAAAATATTATAATAGCTATTGATTTTGTTTCCTATTCAATTGGAATTATAAAAGATTATAATATAATATTAAACATGTTTTAACACAAGTCTTTTCGGTAATTATATCTCGTAGCTGCATTTTGGGGAGCAAAGAAAAGAGACAAATTCTAAAACTAAATTTATGTTATTTCATTTGTTTAAGTTAAAACTATACTGGAATTAATACTCTTAAACAGTTTAAAGTGATCAACTCTTGCAACTATGTTTTGAATTATATATTTATTATACACAACTTTGTATAGTCTTGAAAGAAGTTACACCATATTGCAATACTATTTTGTTTGATAATTTTTTATAAACATACCAAATTAATTTTTAAATGATTTATATTATATTTTCTATATTTAATCTTGAGTGACAATGAATTATACTACTCTAATCAATTATTCAAAACTATATCCATGTATAGTGCCATATTTTGATATATTTTTTTCTATGTACTGTACTCTTTAATGCTACCACGTACTCAATTTGTTAATTAAAATATTAATTAATTGTGTTGTTAATAATCTTTGAAAATGTTATTATTCAATATATTGAGTAAATCGGAAAGCGAAGTTCTTAAGATTTGCCAACTAAATTAGGTATTTATAATGCTAAAAATATCTGGATTAATTTTGGGCATTATTAATATGCTAACAGACTTTGAGTATATGGCCATTCAAGATTATCTTATTTCATTCAATAATATAAAATTAATATACAATATAATAACGTAGTATAAAACTCATAAATATAATACTTTAATGGAAATCTAAATCAAATTAAATTTTTAAAATTCATCTATATTATAACAAAGCTTGATAAATATATATTATATTATTATTATTATTATTAACTAAACCATTTTATGTTTATTGCCTAATTTTGTTCCTTATTTGAAAATAAATTTCAATACAAATTACGATACAATTTAATGATTTCTGATCTATTATTTCTATTAAGAATATTTTTTTTAAAAAACTCTATTCAGAGAAGTAACTGATCGTACCTATAATTCTAGAGACAAAGAGCCAAGTCTCTTTTGATTCATCGCTTTTAGATATTTTATAATTATCTGTTTTTCTGTTTAAATGATAGGTTTTACCAATATATTATATAAAGCTATATATTTCAAAAAAATAATTAATAGGCTATGGAGAAGCATCCTCTCCCCTATAATGTGTACTTTTTATTTTGTAGTCTGATAGAGTTTTTGGCGTGAATATTAGTAGCTAATGAACATGGGGTGTGCGAGCAATAGTTTTGGAGCAAGAGCCTAATCTTTTGAAAAATAGTATAAATTAATTTAATTGAGTACTCAACAATTTCAAAAAGTATATTAAAGTGTAAAATAGAAAAGCCAAAAAAAATAAATTCAAGTTAATTCGACCTCGTTGAACACGATAAAAATGATCAGAATTAATTTATCTTCAAACGAGCAAAACTATAGCCATTCAAAGTATTGTTTTAGGGATTGAATTAGTTAATTAATATCAATCCATTTTTCCTAATAAAATGTGAAAAATCAAGTTCACTTACGACGAGCAAATCATTTTTATGACCAAGTTCCAAATCTAGAGAGGTAATCTATGTTAAATATAACTTAAATTTATTTTATGGTTACCCTAATTGTTTTAAGGCATCAAAATTGAATGTGCCCTATCAGACTATGTTGATAGCTTATTTTCAATTTGAAGTGCTAAGTATAAATATTCCTTCCCATGAAATGAAATGGAGTTAAGCATATCAACTAAATATTGGCATCTACGTTAGCAGCAAAGATAGAAACTCTCATTTACAAGGTATAATTTTGATTTCAAATGTTTAAACATTAATTTCTTTAGTAAGAAGTAGAAAATCATTTATTAGAGCATGAAGGGATTTCAAAAGATTAAATATAAACATCTTAATTTTTAATGAAAGCAATCCATAAATAATGGTTCTGGTTAATTAGGCCTTGCTGAGCGATTACAAAATCAGAATTGATGTATCTTCAAAACGCGCAAAGATACAGGCATTTGAAATTATAATTTAGGAATCGATGAGTGTGTATGTTAACATAGGTTTTTAGGGTTTTCAAGGCAACGGGAGAGGGTTACGGAAATTCATGAGGTGATCTGGAATCAAGCAAATCCACTAAATTTGGGCTCTTGAGCGAGAGTGTGACACCGAAACACGAGATATATAGTCATTTTCAAAATTTATAGGGGGGTCATTTTATTCATTTTTCGATTTTTAATATTTGGACCAGGGGCCGAACATTTGCTCGGCAAAACTCAACTTGCAATATATATTTTCCAAAAACTCCCGAAAGTATAAAATCTGGTCATTTAGACCTCGCTGAACACGATTAAATGATCAGAATTGATTTATCTTAAAAACTCGCAAAATTAAAACTATTTAAAGCTCTTCTGATCGTATTAATAAGAATGTTATTTTAGTGATTTCCATATTAATTACCCATTATATATATAAAAATCTTTATAAATCTTATAAAAATTTTCGAATCTCTTACAAAATTTAATTTCTCTTTAATTAATGATTTTAACAAATATTTACTTTATTGACAATATATTTATCAAACTTATCTTAATTAATAAAGTGAATCTTAATTAAATTATTAGAAATCTTAAATAAAGTAAAATATAATTAAGATTCACTTCATTAAATTAACATAAGTTTGATAAATATATTGTCAATAAAGTGAATATTTGTTAAAATCATTAATTTAAGAGAAATTAAATTTTGTAAGAGATTCGAAAATTTTTGTAAAATTTATAATGATTTTGATATATAAAAAGGACTTTGATGAGCCAAAACTATTGCTCGCACACCCCATGTTAATTAGTTACTATTACTCAACGTCAAAAGCTCTATCAGACTACAAAAAAATTAGTATACATTATGGGGGGAGGATGCTTCCCCATAGCCAATTTATATTATAAAGGAAAAAAATACTTAATAAAATTAATAAAATAAAAAAAATTCAATTTGTAGTTTTTATTACCTATCATTGATCAACTAACTGTCTAAATTTAATAGTATTACACAATATAATAATGAGATTTTGTGATTTTCAAAGTCGATTTTGTTTGATTCTTGCTCATCAGCTTGACCATTATTTAAATTTTCGACATGTCTGATAATGAAGTCTCGCTTCCATAAAGTTAGTAAGTTAAATTGAAATTTCAGTCTGCAGCCATTATTCATTCCCACTTATGTGGAATGATGCAAGGAGTAGCCGCGATTGTGACAGAGGGTTTACCTTGGAGTTCATCTTAAATTCTTATTTTTGAAATATAGTAATTTTATAGGAAGTGTTTTGCTCTAAAACTATTGATTTTTTAATGTTAAAGAGATATCTAATATTGATAAGAAATAGTTTTTTATTATAAAATTATTTATTTAAAAATAATTAACTACATATTAATTTAGGGCTGCTTATTCTTACTCAACATCAAAAATGCAATTGGTTTAACAATGATCATCTTAATATGCTTCTTTCTAATTAGTCAGCCAATTTATTTTAAGACTTATTAACGATTGTATTATAATAGAAAGCTATTAGTGATTGAGAGTATTCAGGATCAGAGGTAAATTCAGTAAAGAAATTAATAAATAATCATAAGTAAAATATTAGATAGAATTGTATCCTTAAAAATTTAGTTTATAAAATATAGGATATTAAATCAAATGAATACGAAATAAATATTTATAATGTTTCTCAATGAAGGAATACATGTATAAAACACAGCAATCACAGCCCCAAATCCCCTTAGTGAGGTTTATAAGTGCTTTGATTTGTAGGGAATTTGTTAGGGGTTGAGGGTATAATAGGTTTTAATGTGAAATTTATAGTAAATGTATTTAATTTAATCACTCAAAATGCACTTTAGGATCATGTGGTAGAGGTCTGATGTTTATCTTACTTAACCACAACTCTATCTGCTCTATTGATGTGTCTGATCTTGAGTTTGGTTTAATTATTATTTACTCTGCCATTTGTTTTATTGATTGAGATACTATTGTTTTGTCAATAAATTGCTTTATTCTTTGTTTAGCATCCTTCTCGCATCTTGTAGAGTAGTATTCATTGCGAGGCATATCGCACTCTATTATTATTGCTGCTAAGCCCACTCATCCCACTAAAAGTCTCCATCTCTCCAGTCTTCTCTTTCTGGATAGTCCCCTTGAGTTTCCATTACAGTTCCAAGCCTTGATACTTCAACTCTTTAGGCTCTGTTGAAATCGATTATTGCTACTCTTACTGGAGAAAAATTTTGATTATACTTTCTGGCTTTAAATCTTTGTGAACAAACCCTAACTTGTGAAGCTCTTTAATACCTTGTATGGTCTAAGTTGCTATTTATTCAAGTTACTTATGATCCTTTGATCTGTTATGAAATCTCTTAGAGTCATTTCATAGAGTGGAAGTCTGAAAGCAACACGAACCTTGGCAAGGAGAACAGCATCTAGCTTGATCAAGTAACTACACTCTTTAAACTTTACTTGAGTGAGTACTTGATACTCATTTGTAAACTCCATTTAATATTTATCATCACTTAAGATAGTTGAAGGGATACACCTTGTATGCGTATTGATGATCGTTGATAACTTTCTTATCAAAGGAGTCTTCTATTAAAAGGTAGCTTTAAAGAGAAGTATCTAGCTCAATTTAAGCAAGAACCGGCATTTTCTTTTATTGAATCTTGATCATAATATTTTTATTTCAGAGGTCAGTTGGTTGCGTGCCTTCCTAACGTACTCTAACTCTCTTGCTTATTCAGGTACTACGACCTTAAAATATTCCTTCGCTTTTCTTTTGTTGATAAGCTTCAGCTCAACTTCATGATTCTCAACTTCTATATTTTTCTTGTGAGCTTTAATAGATGCTTCTTCAAGTCTCTTGTGTGAGAGTATTGCTTATGGCACTCAAAGCAGTCATACTTTCTATCTATCATGCTTTAAGTATACAGTGGGCTTGGCTTCTCTATGCTCCTTCATATGTCTGTACCAGCTTGATTTATGAGCAAAATCTCTCTCAAATAACTCACAAAAATAGACTTCAACCTTAAGTTTGTATAGGAATTTCATTATTACCTTTCTCCTCCTCTCTGTCTCCCACACACTTATTTGCCATTTATTTTATATTATTAATGTCTATTTTAATAACAGAGACCTCAAGTGATAGCTCTGGAAGTTCTTTATGAGAGTTCATATCACAGCGCTCATATTTAAATTTGAATTTAAAATTATAAAACTGCCTCTATAACTGAGAGCTTATATGAGAGCTTTCCAAGCCTACAACTTTCAAGGGAAGTTTTAGAGTATTATAGAAGATATATAAGTGATAAGAGACGAACCAGCTCTAAATATAGGTGAGAAAGTAACCATTTTAACTATCAATAATAAGTTGAAAATAGCACGTACCAATTTAGGAGGTGCTCCTAATTAAGTACGTACTGTTTAAGGAGGTATTTTGTCAATTTATGATTAAAATTAGGGTGCTCCTAATTAAGTACTAGCATTAATTAAAGCTCCTAATTAAGTACTAGCATTTTAGGAGCTGCTCCTAATTAAGTACGCACAAATTTAAATTTAAAAATATGGAACTATAACAGTAGAAATTGATATCAATCTCTCAAGTTTGAAACAAGTTCTCAAAACCTTCTCCATATCCTGATAAGAGGTTGACCTCCTACAGGATGCCCATATTTAATAGTAAGTTTTACAGAAATATATAATTGAAATCAATAAACTTAAATTTGAATATCATTTCTTAGATCTGTAAACAAGATGGAGCAATGAATGATGTAATGAAAAGAGTGCAAGCACAAGAATTGATTCAGAGATTTAGAAACAAGGAGGATTTGCACCGCTACCTGGTGCAGCAAGGAAATAAACTCATAGTTGCTAATCTTTATTATGTAGTTGGTTTGTTCTTGCCAACAATGGAAGGCACTAAAATATCATTTCTAAGAGCGATACTCTGCGAAGAGAAGAAAGAATTGAAAACTTAAGATGTAAAGTTTGCAGAGATTCCAAACTATCCAGAAATCTCAGTGACTAACTTATACGATGATGCTATGAATGACCCAGAGGTTCGCAGTACCTGCCTACTAAGAAGCAGTTGTCAAATAAACTACCTGAAAGAAACTATTTCTTTGGCATACTTGCAACAATTAAAGGCGATTACGTGAAAGAAATTATTCAAGAATCTCATAAGAAAAGGTACAGCATCTCTTCAGAAGATAAGGATAAACAGGGGATCAAGATAAGCGAGACCTGGCTATAAGAGTTGCAGAAGCACCCATATATTTCAAGTAAGATTGTTTAACTCTTTAGAAAAATCTGGTACTGGCATCCTCTTGATGAAGGAATAGAGCAAGCTTCACAGAGAGCGAAAGTCGCAGACAAAGTATGAAGTTAGCAAGAGACTTTATTCAATATTTAGCCTCCAGAGTCAATGAACATA